>JAUMGZ010196538.1:0-12474 GCA_032359645.1 Pododesmus macrochisma | reverse complement strand
TACATCTTCAGTTTTGTCCTCCTCCAGTGACGCCTCTTAGCATTGTATCTGTAAAGAGAAATAAAAATAAACATTTTAAGAAAAAAGACCCAAGTTTTAGGTATATTTCAACAAGATAAAACATTTTCTCTTAAATAATATAAAGTGACTACTCTTCATTGATTCACTGTTGTAATGATTTTGAAGTTTCAATTATGTATTTGTATACCAAGACTATGGTTTAAATTGTCGACTAAATCCAGGTATCCCTTGTAGGAGAACAATAAAACATGTATCTTTATTAACTTGTATCTGCTAGCTACCCAATGAACATTATTACACCCAGCGTCGAGTAAATGGAGAACAACCAAAAGGGAATTCCAGGTCAAACAAGTAGATGAACAAGACAGTCACGACGATAGCACTAGTCAGATGCCCACAACTAGTAAAATTTGGTTCTGAATTGTGAAATTTCTAATTCTTCTATATTGTATAATGAAATATATTTTTATGTTTGTTAAGATTAGCTCTTCAACATCTTAAAGGAGCAGACTGACACAACAGCTTATAGAAACAACTCTTTTTGTACAATGCAGATAGGAAAAACAACAACAACAACAACCTCCCTGCAAAAATGTTCACCTTAAGCTTATAATTTAATGTTCACTCAACAAAATGGAGTGGGTTAAAATACTGTAAAAAAGTACTGTAACAGTCAACATGAGGAAACAAAAGGACATTGGAATTTGAGCATACCTTATTGTATTTCCAGTTTTCATTCTGACCCATTGTGGCACTGGTCTATTCTGCTTCTGCTTCTTTGCCAGATGTATCTTGGTCCTGAAACTCTTGTGGGCGCCCTGTTTCAACAAATAAACATGGTAGTTAATTTGAAATTGATCAAACCATTCAAGTACACAGGTTTGTACGCAAGCTTTTGTGGAAATGGAAAACCCTCTTTTGCTCTGGCATTGTTGGCTACTAAACATTTCAAATCACGTTAAAAAATAACCTTCTATTACAATTGAACGCCAATATTTTACGTCTCCAGATTCTTCAAATTTAACTTATGATTTTTTTTAACGTAGAATAATCTCATTTCGTCCTTTCATAGGTATTTATGTCATCATTTCTGTTACCGACTCGGTTCTGAATTTTTGTAAACACATGTATAAGTATGCAATATAAAACTAAAATTTACAATAAAATCTAAAGCATCAACACAAAATCGACATACATCAACAATATTGAACAATTTCGCTTTCAGATTTCATTTACTAGATACACCTACGAGTCTATTTAACGACAGAATTAAAGAATAATTGAGCCAAATACCATTTTCAATTCCACCGGAAATGGCGACCTGATAGAAAAGGAAGACTAGTACGCAGATAATACTATTTTTCTTAAAGTATATAAAAAGCATACATATTATGGCGATCTGTGGGTTACTGACCAAATTTATATATCATATCACTGCTATTTTAAAAATATTGCCTTTTAATAGACAATTTTTTTTAAAAAAAATTTAGAAATGAAATGAAAGTAAATAAAAGTAGTCCTGTTGGCAACAGGCGGAAGCGTCGTCTGCACGCAAAGCAACTATAGTATCTTGTTTGTGTTTGCCTTATACATCACAGTTCTTAAAAAATAAAACCAGAAATTATTTTACAATTTTTGATTTTGTCAACCTTATTTGTAGCCCTCGAATATTGATACAATCAAATTGTTTTTACGTTTAGTGGACTATTTTACCTGCGGAGAACGGCGTCTTTTTGAGTTAAGCGTCGCTGTGTCCAACACGTCTTTGCAAGTTTGGAGCATTATACGATTTAAATGGTCTATTGAATTTATTTGAACACAAAGTACTGTCCACACATTTTTGGGATTTGCCTTGACTGATCATACATTTACTTGTCATGTTGTTGAGATTTAAAAATGTTCATTGACATGACAGATAACTTGGTGAAAAAGATGCTGTGACTGCTGCTATGAAAAGAAACTTCGTTGAGTTATGTTCCAAGTTTTAATAAGAATTCTACTATAACTATATTTACTGAATATACTTGTAAGTTCACATGTTAATATTTATCTGACAGCGTGTGTACCATTGTGACTTTTAAAAACATCCATGCTGTAGAATCAATCATGCTGTCAATGGTTTTAAAGATGAAGTGTAAAAGTGGCAGGTGCTCTGCATTGGAACATGAAGTTTTATGACAATGGATTTAAAAAACAGAAGAGTACAACCTAATGAATACATCAGATCATAATTTTGTGCTAAAATGTGGGAGAGTCCAGATAATGATTTTCAATATGATCTTGTAAGTATATAATGGATATTATAATAATGTTAGCCTTTTATTTAAAGTTTTAAATCTAGATTTGTTTCATTTTCTGTTTGTGTTCCACATTTTCTTTTGGTTGTGTGTCCATTAGACATTTTTTATATGGGTTCTTTAATTATATGTTCTTAATTTAATCTACTGCCTTCAAAATCAATAAAGGAAAACTATAGATTTAAAGTATGTAATTTAATATAGAAACGGATAGTTTTCCTTGCATTAATCACCTGTCTGACCCAGGTAAAGATGGATTGAGCTTTAAGAACTTATTTATAAATTATTGACACAAATGTACTGATATGTAACAATGCACTCTGTAACGCTGCTACAAAAGCTGAGTTTTGAGTTGGCAGCAATCATACTTTGTCTGACCAGTATTAATTTCTACTGAATCAATAAAAGTAACATAAATATTAGATGGACTTTTCATCAATTAAGAAGGATCAATACAATAATTGAACTTTTCATCAATTAAGAAGGATCAATACAATAATTGAACTTCATTCATGCTATTGGTAGGTAAAGAATAGAGCTATTCAGTTTTAATAAATACTTGTAATGTATTTACATTTGGTGTACATTGCATTGTAACATTAATAGTCAACCATATCTACTTTTTGTGTCCTTTTTGACCAAAGGTCCAAAATCAAAGAGGAATTTTTCATACACATGTACAATCTGGTTCTTTTCCACTGGACTGAATGTGTTTTAAGCGAAATTTTTTGATTAACTCAGATTTGCTTTAATGCATATTCTTCCTTTCTGTTTTCAACAGGTTTTGATTTTTTTTTATTATTATTATCACACATGTACAAGATTCTATACAGTATAAACTTGATTTGTATATACACTTATATATTATATATTAGTATTACCATTGATTGTCAACAGTATAAGATAAGATAAGATAGTATATAATTGTTACATTTGGTCATATCTCCTTCTGTAATGTATCAAAATATTTTACATGCTGTGATAGCTAGAATTAGCAATCTCTCAAGTTTAACTTTTGCTCTCAAGACTTCACAAATTGGCAACCTATATCAGCTGTTATCTTTGTGATATTGTTGCTTAGAGTTAGTTCGATTTTCATGCTGGTGATCATAATATCTTTCCGAATTTGACCCATAAGTAGGGGCTGTGTTATTTGACCTTAATAAAACTGTTTGTTAATGATTGTATGTGTATTTAAACCTCTTTTGTTTACATGTATAAGAACTGCATGTGTAGGTATTATCAACAACCTGTAGAAAAACAGAAAGACTGTTAGCATTTGGTCATTTATGAATCTCTACTTTTAAAAGATAAGCTTCAGTTAGGTACTTAAACTTGAGGTTTGTGTAAATCTGTTTTAAAATCAACCAGTGTAGTACATATATGGGTTATAGTCAAAACGTACCATGACCAGAACGTACCTACCAGAACGTACTCCAATTTGGTCAGAACGTACCAACCAAAACGTACCCACCTAACCAAAATGTACCTATTTTGCGCATTATAGAAAAAAGGCAATTTTTTTTTTATTATTACTGTCATGATGATGAAAACAAAAGTAACGGAAAAAATAATAATTTCAGAATAATTCAGACATTCAGACACGTTTTACATTTCTGTATATGTAGTAGATTGTTTGTGAATTTGATTAATTTTTCAGTCATTTGAAGGGTGAGGTCCGTGGCGTAAATTGCAATATATTGCAATAAAAACATACTAAAAATGAAAAGAATGATTTGCGACATGTTGTTGTTTTGTCAAAATTCTGACTCAAATTTGTTAGCACATGGACAGCTAGTATATGTTTGCGTAAGAGAGACAGTGTTCATACATTGTTTATTTTGATACATATTTTTGGGAAATTGTGTTAAAAAAATTGTTTATGGCATAAACCTCCTATTAGAATCTAAAGGTTTCTTTGTTTTGCAAGAAATGTGTGCAAAGGCCAAACACAAATATGAGGAGAAATACATACAATTAACCATAGAGATATAATATATGCATTTGATATGTCCTAATATGTATAGCTCCTTCTAAGAGAATAGCTCTTCAAAATTGCCCAAGATATAAACATTGTATAAATTATATAAGGGACATATTATATAATGCTCTTCTGACATTCTGACTTGAGCTAGGTGTCTAAGATTAAATCTATTAACACATATATATCTTAAAACCTGTTTTTAAAAAAACCTCATCACAGTGAATGATATCGACTTTGAGCAAACAGAAATATAACTTCTGTGTAAACTGTGAAGAAATTTGATACCCTAATCATAGACTTTTTAATTCACTGTGCTTGTTTTGTTACATTCAGAAAGATTTCAATTAAAAGTCATACTTCTACTCTATGGCACTGAAAAAAGATAGCACAATAGAAAATATTTTCTACTGTATGAATGTCAGATGGCAACAGTATACTATATATATATATCCTGTGTATTTTACACCTAATGAAATATGACCTTCGTGTTTTATTGAAGTGCTTCATGATCATGCTCACATGTTAAACTCTTAAGTACACAACTGTAAGTAAAAATCTTGTGAAGGTTTTACTAAAGAATCATTGGAAAATTGTTTGCGTTTCTACTTTGCCCTGCATGCTTAATGATATGAACAAATATTGTCAGTTCTAACAATATATACAGTCTCTGACCAGCCATAACTTCAAACTGAAACTATTATTTTTCTGAATTTAATGTTAATGACAATGAAAGGAGAAAAAAAGACTTTTTTCCATTGTGAAATGCTGTTGCATTTACTGTATTAAACATATTTTGTTGAAAGTTTTTGTATGAAATAAAACTTGAATTTCAGTTCTCAACTAATGTCAGTAAGGATTTAATTTACAATAAGTTTTTAAGTTTCTATGGCAAGGTGGTTTTAGTGAATGTGAATTTGGAGGTCCTACAATAGTTGACCTGTCTCAATATAACATTTACATGAGTTAAAGGGAGGTCACGTTATACCCCAATAAAACAAACAAGCATCATTAATGTTGTTTGTTTTATGTTCCTGTTTATTTTTTTCTATATATGACAATATTACATGTATATATATGTTGTCAGATGATATCTGACTTTTGTTCCATCTTGACTAAAAGTCCAAGGTTGATATTTTTCGTAGAACTCTTGTCCATTGTTGTGAACTAGTTTAACATTTTTGACTTATTCTCCAAAACTACTTAACCAGTTTCAACCAAACTTGGTAGGAAACATCAATGGGGAAGGGGATTCAGATTTTTTTTTAAATGACTGGACTTTGAGTGCCATTACTAGCATTAAAGGGGCAAAAATGGGCAACACATATGTTATCTTTTTTTCAACTTCTCCAAAACCATTGAACTGATTTTATCCAAAATGTTACTCAGTAGAAAGCATCCTTAGACCAGTGGCATCAGATTTGTTCAAAGGATGTGGGCTCCAGAGGAAACCACTAGGAGTAGGATGCCAAAATTGGGAAAATTTGACAAAATTTTAAAATTATTCTAATAAAGTTGAAGACCTAGAGCTAAATGGTTGCCTGTACTGGTAGTAAGCTTTGGGGAACACAAGTGGGGTCAAGGTATGACTTGGCATCAAAAAGAGGTTATTCCTGCTGTAGGTCACTTAATTAATTATAAGTTCACCACTATAGTACTATAATACAATGTAGCTATTGTGTTTTCAACTTGTCACAATCAGTGGACCAATTCCAAGAAAACTTAGTAGGCGGCATCCTTTGGAGATCCAACAGGGGAAAATTTGACAAAATGAGATTTTTGTGCTCGTCTAACCAATGGACATTAATTTAAGGCCCCATAATGGTACTATTAAGTTTCATATTTTTGGAATGTTCTATTCAAATACAATTGAGTCATATTATTATATTATTGTCCTTTATTTTTTAGAATCCATATGACAGTTTTATGCGAAAGCACTTGGAGCATTATGGATACTACACAGGTAAGAACATCAACAGCACATGTACAAATTGGAAATTTTTATCTAGTAATTGCCATTTAAATATGTAATAAATCATTAAATTGCTGTTTTCTTTATGGCAAAATAAATTTGGAAGCCTTTATCGATAAACTATATGTGTCACTTTATAAAAATGTCAAAAGAGTTGAAATCATTGTGTGGATATTGTTTTAGACAGACAGAAGCCTGGGGATAAACATGAAATAACATGATAATTAATTTGATTTTAATGTTTGTTGATGATGATGTGAAATTTCTTTGAGAGCATAAAGTATCTGTTTTATTGAGATCATAATTTTCATATGTAATGTATATATAAGTAGGTACAGTAGAGACTATATACTTTGTGTTTGTTAGTTGGTGTTTAAAGCTGTTCTGTAATAACTAGTGAAGGTAAATAAAAGGCTGTGTAATTGGTCACTTTTACTGCAATAAATATAGCAAAGTGGATTTATTGTTACAGGTTTATACAGAGGTAAATTACAATGCTTGTAGAAATAATGACACATTATGACTTTATATGGCCAAGCTTTTAATCATCTTAATACAAGTGGTTTCATTTGACCTTACCATAATCTTAACTTACACTGACATTTCACTTGTAAATGTTGGCTAATGCCTGTGATCATGTAAGTAATCATTAATCATTTAGTTCAAGAAAATATTTAAAAGTTTTATGAGATATATTGTGGTTGATGATTTATCTGTTTAAGTCATACAAGCTGAGCATTTATCATAGATTTTCTGATGGCTTCATTGACAAATTACAACACTCACTTTTTACATACCGGTACACACTTACCCAGTTTCACGACTTTATTTTGACATTTTGAAGCCATTTAAAGAACATATAAAACAAATACACATGGTCTTAAATAATTGACTTTAACCCATTTGAGCTAGCTAGGTTTAAACCAATATTTTTGGCAACATGAAATTACATTGTATGTATAAAGTATTAAATACTAAAAACCAAGATGATATTTAATAAGTCCATGGACATGGGCAAATGGAAGGAAAATGGAGGACGTATATAAACACAGTAAAAAGCAACAAAAATACAATTATCAAACTACAAATGGGAACATCACAAACTTGTATAATGTATATTTATATTTGAAAATTTTCATTTTTGTTTTTAAACGGACTAAGAAGTATTATATACCGCAAACTGAATTGGCAATATCAGTTTTATTTTGTGTGTAATGAGCAATAAAATGGGCGAGGTAAAATAATATTGCTGGTAGTGTGTGTGGTTGTATGGTTTAGTGAGTTTTGCTGTATTTATCGTGTTGTTAATTAGGTTCTGAAGGTCTGTTACCTTTTGTATTAGATGAATGTTTGATTAGTTAAATACTTTAACATAGTCTTCCAGGTGGAAAGTGTACATGTATCAGATTGCTTTAACTACATATTTATGTGTACAATCAACCATATTAACTGTTTTTACAGAATGCTTGTCAATATATCGATTAGGCATTGTAAGGTTTTTCACCTTACTGATAAGATCTTTCACCACTTGCATTGATTTTTCAGTGACGAAGGAATTTACTGGACTCTTAAAGTCTGGCTTATGTATTGACGCTAGTGATGTTTGAACTTATAAATAAGTCTGCAAATATTCTTATAACTTTGGCTGATTTTATTTACGGTAGTTTGTTCTGGACTTATCTTTGACTCCTTTGAACGAGGAGACTTTAAATGCTGATAATTTTATGGATTATTTTAGTGTTAATGGTGAAACCTACAAGTTTATTCAAATAAAGGACAAATTCATATAGACTGTAGAATTTCTATATCATCAAGTCTGTATATATATATATATATAGAGAGAGAGAGAAGCAAATCACATATGTAATAAAAAAAATTCATTTAAATCATGTAAATTTGACTGTATGAAATATATTTTTGTCTTTAAAGATTTAATTTAAAATTGTACATGGTACATGTATAATACACCTCTGTCTAGAAAAGAAAAAAATGCAACAAAATACACTGTTTAATAGTATACATGCTATTGTAACTATGTTTTGAATATGAATTTTGATATACAAAGGACAGCTGAACAATGCTGTAAATTAGATCCTATATTGGCTACAATACAATGATGAAGGACGTTTTCTGTGTTTTGATGTTCCAATAGAAAGAACAGCTTTATACAGAAACAAACATACATGTGTATGTGATATATACCAGACAAAAAACATTGTATGGTATTTACTTTATAATGCTTTGTATTGACAATAAATGTTATTTTGCACACTCCACAACTATGGAAGCATTGTATTGTTTTCTGCCTGACCTGTAATTCATCTATCATCATGATAAAGCCTGCATTGAAAAGCTTCAATATGTATTCTTTAAAACGATTTATTGATGACAACAGACACATAAGTTGGCAAACATATTTTTCATCTGTTTACAAAAATCAATAAGAAGTTCAAGATTGTAGGTGTTCTATATTCTAAATCATAGAGTATGAATTTGTATTCTGTGGTAATATGAGAGGCATCCTTTGTCTATTAATGAGATTTGTTCAAAGATTTTTTAGGTCATTTGAGTCAATCATATTTACAGACCAACACCAGTAGTACATGTAAATGTAGAAATATAAAACATTTAAAAGGAAAAATTCTATGTGTTTAAAATTTGCTGTGATAATGTATGCACATATTTTTAGCTCACCTTCAGAGCTTTGCTGAAATCTAGTTATAATATCAAATCCTTTAACCCTGTTATTTCTTGAACTAAAAGTTATTGCATGATGATCTTTCCTTGCTCAACTATTAAAAAAAAAAACCTACCAATTGCAACCTTCATGATTTTTAAGAAAAAGTCCGATAAATCTCCTAAAATTACTAAAATTAGTTTGAGGATTTAGTCTAAATATATTCAAAAATCAGTTCCAGGTGAACATCAATATCCATCAGGATCTCTTGTTTTATATAAGGTATATACTTATACAACTGTATACTTGATAGTCACGCAAATGATATCTTTATTTAATATTAAAACCAGGTATCGTGTAGATGAATACTTTGCTTTCCAGGGAATTGAAGACAATTTTGATTTGTGAAGCAAATGAAAACTTCGATATTCTGCTTTTAAAGCTTTTACATTTCATAGTTGAAGCCATTACATATGACGTCCGATTCATCAGAACTTTTATGTGATATTATTTTTAAGGGCAGATTCATATAAGCAGTAAATACGTGTGAAAATGCTAATATTCAACTTTTTTGTTGATCATAATCAATAAACTAGGGATGTGTTCCCACTGTAGTAAGATAAACATGTGTTCAAGTAGTTTTCATGAGCTACTGCTAGGTTTATTCTTACTGTGAATGAAGCCTTAGACTTACATTGTGATATTGTGATTGGTTCTATAAAAGAATGTAATGTTTTGATACTTATTTAACCTGGTTAAACAGTGATTTGAAAATAAAATTTATTCTGTCTAAATATCTAGTATTAAAATGCACCTAATGCTATCTGAATTTATTAATATTTAAATTAATAAAAATTGGCTCAAGTCCAAATTTAAAGATTTAGAAGCAAAATAAAATAAGTTAAATTTTTTTAGATACAAACCTTGATCTTCAAGTTTGAACTACACACTGTCTGTGTATTGCATGCCTGAGCGTATTATGTAGGTAGAGGGAGATAACTCTGTCATTCTTATAACTATGTGGCTATTTTCAAAAATTTTGTCAAAAATAAAAGGTGATATTTTGTTGTGTAATGTGTGCTGATTGGAAGAATATTCATGTCAAGGCAGATTGAGAATAAGCAAGTTTACAGTATAATTATTACCAGTATATAAATTTCAATTCTTCCTGTATTATTACATGTAGGTTTCAGGCCCTGTCCCTGATAGGAATATTCAGGAAAAGACACCATTGTACAGATCTTGTGGTATAGAGAATGATCTTTAGGACAATTAAGTCTATACAGTGTATTTTTTTTGTAAGTTTTTTGAAAGTAAAATGAAAATAATTTTTTAGAAAAATGTACAAGGCATACATGTATATGGCTTTTTGTTCTATAAATGAAGCAGAGTTATTTCCCTTTTTCAGCTTTGAATTGGTTTATGGTAGTATTTTGTACATGTTGTACTTGAAAATTTATTTAATTTACATTTAAATCATTCAGACAACAATTTTAAAGATTTTTATTCATACTGTATGTGATTTTCAGACTCTTTAAACTTGATGTATCTAACTTTAGCTATGGATTGACATTTAAGATATAGAATATTTTAAAGCCAGTAATATATATATATATATACTGTTCTGTCAATTCTTTCTTGATTTTGTATATGAGTTTCCTGCATCATTCTTAAAAAAGCCAATATAAATAGAATATACCTGTCATGTTAAAATGTTACATGGTTGGATACATTATTGAACTAAACTGCTGGATTCTAAACTTCAAAGAGCTTGAAAATTAATTTAATTGATCAGCAAATATAATCAGAATTGTACAAACAGAAATGATCAAATATAGTCTTAGAACTAAAAGAATTTATAGCTACGCATGTTCTACTGATCTGTTGGTTTTGATGTCTCTGTGAAGTTTTGATCAATGTTCTGTGTAACATTTGACAATTTGTAGAGATAGATCCGACTTGATGTACTATCTCATATGTGTATCATCTATACTTTGAGATTTGTTTTGGTGAAATAAGGTGTATAGTATACACTATTCATGTTGTTTACAACCAACCGTTGTTTTTGCCACCTCATGTATTTATATACTGTATTCTACAACCTTTGTGTTTGGGAAGGTGGAATTATAGTTTAGTCACCAGTCATGAGGTTAAACCATTCTTGTTTTGTTGTACTGTGGTTATCCTGTTGTATTTTCATATATAATATTCTCCACAATATTAACTATATTATCATTGTTTGTTTGTTTTATTTGTTTTGAATGTCCAAGCTATATGATCATGGTTCATGTGTTTCTGTAGATATTATATATAGTAATGTTCTGTCTCTACAAAGTATTCACTCCTTATATAGATTCACCAGTTCTTAGTTTGATGTTTAGCTACATCCTGAATACTGAATAAAAAGTGGGTCTCGAGGAACATATATGGATAAAGCATTAATTTTAAAAGTATTTTATACTGCATTAAATTATAGAGTCATTGATATCGCATTTATGGTAATACATTCATAAAGTGTATTATTGAGTTGTTTTTTTATGAGCTGACACATCTAAGATAGTGCCTTTTATCAATGTTTATGTTATATGATATTAGATCTGTACATTCGTCTGTCTGTTTGACTGTACAGAGTTTGTGTTATCAAAAACATTCGGGGGAGAATATAGTTGTGACTTTGTCCGTCTGTCTGTCCTCTGTCCAGAGCATAGCTCTTAAACTATGTGATATATTTTCATGACATTGGGTTCAAATGATATGCACTATGAGATGGTGTGCAGTGCACAAGAACCACAACTCTTGGTCAACTATGCTCAGATTTATCTCCCCTTTAACAGAAAAACTTACTAATTCTTTCTTATATACTTGTCCGGAGCATAGCTTTTAAAATTTGACTTAATGATACTTTTAAAAATAAACATGTTAAGGATATTTAGGTGACATGTAGTGTGCAAAAACACAAAACTCTTGCTCTGTTACAAGCAGAGTTATTGCCCTTTCAGATAAAATGTTTTCATTTTCCGCCATGAAATTGTCTATGTAGGGGATTTTTGCTAACCCCCAGCACAAGGGCAGGTGCTTTGAAAAAAACCATTGCCATATATATATGCATAGTATCATAGTTGTATCGGTAGCCTCTAATTGGTAGTAATTTATTTCTAACTGAAAGATTGACCTGTACTGTATTGACAAAACATAACTCCTAAGTCAAGCATATTTCGGGGAGCATCCATTACTTCCAGGTTACATGTTTTGGGGTCAAATTTCAACACTATAGCAAATATGTTAATTTTTAGGTCATCTGAGCCAAAGGCTCAAGGTGACCTATTGCGATCGTTCTTTGTCCGTCACCGTGCGTCGTGCGTAAACTTTTCACAAAAACAACTTCTTCTCAAGAACCGCTGGATGGATCTCAACCAAATGTTATAGGAAGCATCCCCTTGGGAAGCCGCTTCAAGTTTGCGAAGAAAAAGGGGTTAGGCCCCATAGGGGGCAAAAAGGGGTAAAATTAGGTACATCTTTAAAAAAT
>JAUMGZ010196527.1:0-12827 GCA_032359645.1 Pododesmus macrochisma | reverse complement strand
CAACAACTAACCACAAACATCAATTGTCAATAAAAATCCAAACGAGTAAAACGTTTATACATATTTACAAAAGGCAATTGGACATAACCTAGTAGCATAAAGCTGAAAAACGTGGCTAATACTTGGTAGATTCATAGATTCCACATAAAGTTAAGTATATGAAAAATGACATTGATGAACAATCGGTGTGCTCGTAGAGTTACAACAGCAACACCTCCTTTAAAATACATATATGACCATTGGTAAATATGTTAGAGCGTTTTTCTTAAAGTTCAAGGGGGAGAAAAACATCATGATGGTAATGAAGGACAAAAACCACAACCCAACAATACTGTTAAATAGTCTTGCCACATTTTAAATGTATGCGCAGTCAAAAATTGTTAACGTATTCCTCTGGACAATGTGTTTCGGACAGACACAACATTACCAAACATGTACACTAAATTCAATTCAGAAGCACACAACTCATGTAAAAAGTTATTAAGGCAATTATTCCAAGTGATCTGACTTAGATTGTCCCTACAAACCTGTAAAAAATTCAATGGTGAAATAAAATTAGTAAAGAATATACTTACCTTTAAACTTTTGAAAACAAATGTTTATATTTCATCATCGTCATTTGTGCTTAATTTTTGTTTTAGTAGTTTAACATCATGTGATTATCATTAAAGATGTTTTAATACAAATACAATAAAGTATCATTATGAATACCACTAAATGATTGCTTTTTTAATATGTGCAACAACTATTAGTTTAACATTTAACATTCCTAACGTTAAACATGTTATACATACATAATATGCATCTTCATATTTTTAAAAGTATAATGGTAATTGTAATATTTATATATATATATAGATTATGATATTTATATAACAGTACATGTTATCACCTCATCAACATATCCATTTAAAAAATGTGTATTCTTGTATAAACTATGACTATATCTTGCTAATTTTACAACTAATATAAGAACAAAATATAAACGTATTAATATAAAACCTTATACAATATAAGTAAAGTGTATATGATCGTACCTTTACAATTTTAATAACCATTCGTTAACCCAATATCCTAAGAATTTTTAAAATTTTTATTTGTATATTCTTTACAAATTGTATTTTGAGAGATATAATTAATATACCTGTTGATTACATTTTAGTAAGCGCATTTTTTAACTTTTATGTTAGCATATTTTTAATTCAATAATCAAAATTTAATACCAATATATTATACTGTATAATAATATCACATTAATCATGACATATATTATATAGTATGTTTTAAAGTATTAAACTGAACATAACACATTTCTTAAAAGTTGTTGCACTTTTATAGTGATACATATAAAGGCATAACAGTTTTGTAGAAAAAGGAAAAAGAAAAGGAGGTAAAAGGTCATAGGAGGATAGAGAAGAAGATATTAAATAATCAAGAGGTCCATTTGGCCTTAACGTCCATCTGATTGAAATAGGCCCTGAAAGTAAATTTTTGGCATTTGAATACTTTTGACCACAGGATCATACCTTGAACAAACTTATTTCTCCAAACTCTAAAATTTAATATTTACCAAACCATTGTGCACTAGTCCTTTGAGTTTATTAAACACGATTTTTGAAATTTTGTCAAACTGTCCTCCTTTGACCCCCTAAAGATACGCCCCTGGGTGCCGAGCCCCTTCATTTGAACAAATCTGAATTCCCTTCCGCCAGGAATGACTTCTACTAAGTTTGGATGAAATTAGTCTTGTGGTTTAGGAAATGTTAAACATTTACGACGGACGGACGACGGATGGACGGATTTTTCTGAGAAAAGTCCACCTTGAACCTTTGGTACAGATGGGCTAAAAAAGTGCACAGGCCATTCTTAAATGATTGTTATCTGTTGATCAAGGAGTTCTGTAGATATAGAATGATGTAGATTAATAAACTTATATTGATTTTGTGAATTTTAATGTTATGCCTGGAAACACTTATTGGTTAAAACATTTGTAAAATTACAGTTGTTTCCCTTCATGTTCAAACATATGTTAGAGTCTAAATATTATTTGAAAATCTATTTTAGCTGTTCCATAGGGTTTTGAAATATTGGGTGTTACCTTTAAATTGGTGAAATGAGTTTGCTACTTGTACATGTATAAGTTACTAATGACCATATCATATTCAATTGCATAAAATACGTCATGTTTTGTCCTCCGCTTTTCTAAAAATTAATTTTGATCTGTTCGTCCGTCTGTCGCACTTTGGTTTTAGTGCTCTAACTGCTCTAAAAATCGTCTGATTGCAACAAAACAAGTTGTGTAAGCAAGTACATAAATACAATACTCAGGCTGAGTTTAAAGGCCAAAACTATTCGTGCGTATTTACGCATATTAATTAGGTAACTTAATTCTCATTGGTTCTTCTGTTTCAGTCTCTAACTGCTTTAAAAACGGTATGCTGTCAACCAAATTTGATATGCAAGCACATCATGACAAAACGCAGACAAATGTCGAAATTTAATGTCATGCCTGCATATTTACGCATACTAATTTAGCTACTAAATTATCATTTGTTAATCGGTTTTCGTGCTCTAAGTGCTTATAAAATGGTCCCATTTCAACCAAATTTGGTATGAAAGTACATAATGACAAGACGTAGGCACAGTTTAATGACAATGCGATGCGTGCATATTTACGTTTAATAACTGTGTTACTAAATTCTTATTGGTTAATCCGTTTCCGTGTTCTTATTGCTGCTTAAAAAATGGTCCAATTTCAACCAAATTTTATATGTAAGTACATATTGACAAAATTTGGGCTAAGTGTGATGTCCAATGCGATGCGTGTATATAAATGAGGTTACAAAATTGTCACTGATTAATTGTTTTCCGTGCTCTAAAAATAGTATGCAAGTAAATAATGACAAGATTCATGTTTAGTTTGATACTCAATGCGAATTTCTTTTCTAAAAATGTCCATCTAGCGGGTGACATAAATTCTACGCAAGTGCTTGTAATCCGTACTATTTTCTTTTATTGCTATCATAGAAACCAAACAAACATTTTTGCTTGTTATAAGCTATATTCAAATATAGCAGATCAAAGAGTTTTGCAAGTTGTGTTAATTATTTTTAGTGTTTCAACTCATCATCATAACTGTAAAAAGATAACATTTATCGAGAATTAATATTGCAAGTTCCTGCATTGATAAACTTTTACAATACTAAAGAATTCAAGAGAAATCGGCTGAAAATGTCAAAATAAATTGCCGTTACATTCTTTTTATGAAAACAAGAACTTCACGCAAAGTGAACATGAATACGCGCGATGGAATAGCATCTTTAATTCATGTTTTTGTTAAAATACTTAATACTAAACTTAAGTTGTATTGCGTTTTAGGCCGTATGTTATGGTCATTCACATATCAATAGGCAATGGACCTATACGGATACTGTTTCATACTAAAATGAATTCTAAGTTTGTTTGCTTGTCTGACATTTCGCATTTCTTTATGAAGAAATTAGGTCTGTTATTGTTTTTTAATATATTAAATTATGTATTATTACGTCATTTTTGTTACAAACATTTATTATTATTTGGGTGAAACTTTAGTTTTAAACATCAATTTCTCACATCTAACCCCACCCTCGTGCCTGCCTAAATGTCCGTTAAAGCTGCGATCACTCCCAGGGAGTCGGGGTTTTAAATTTCAAGAAAGCAATTGAGTTGTACTAAGTTTAAATGTTACTCATTCAATTTGGAGGCTGGGGCATCAGTTTTTTCACAATTATAAATCTATATCTGTGCTACTCCAAAAGTGTGTCTTTTTTTCTGAGGTCAAGTCAGTTGGTTTATTGTAGTTTAACTATATCTTATAAGTAAAAGTTCAAAACTATGATATCAGTAATCAAATGCTAGTGAGATGCTTTTCAAAAGATGTGGTTTCTTTTTGGGTGCATTGATACACAATGATCCCACGTTTAGGGGGTTACTTTTAACATTGCTATATTTGGACTAAGATAAATATGTTTAACAATTGTTATCGTATTTTTTTTTAAAACTGTTTCAAAGATGTGTATTGTTTGAAACTAGGTCAATTGACCCTTAAATTGGTTTTTATAAACAAAATAACCCAAAAATAAAACAATGCAGTCTAGGTCGAAAAATACTACGAAAGTTCCTGATCAACAGTTAATGGGTTACCGGAATAATGTTTTAATTGTTGAAACGTTTTCAATTTTTTTTATCAAGGAAACAATCATTTCTGAAAGAAATAGATGTTGGCAGTATGGAAATGACAGCTTTTCTTGAAACAATTAATTCCAGTACTAACGTCACATCGATGAATCATGTATCAGATATTAATCAATTGATTGGTGATCTTGTAAACGGGGCGAGACACCTTCGTTTGGATGAACTGGCCATGATGTCGTCTCAATCTGTTCAAGATTTCTTAAAAAAGTACAAAATGAGACCAAGAGGGGATAAAATGTCTTCATTGGTGTCGCTACAGTCACTTCCTGCGCATGGTATTTAAACACTTATGTATTAACTTACATATTGTTTCAACAAGGCCTATAATATCAGTAGATTGCTAATTAAAACTACCAACACAATTTTATTGAGATTACTCATATATTCATAAAACTTAACATTATAATATTTGAACTTGAAAATTTGAAATGACTACGGTTATTCAATTGATTTTTGTAAAGTTTTCTTAGTATTTTTACGTTCATTTATAAACTTTTCTACTTCTATATATCTCAAGTATAGAAGCAATTAATATTTCATTTAGTAAATTAAGTTGAATCCTTTTTTTTATGTAATTTAGTTTGTAGCATATTCAAATCTGGAATAGTCAGTGGTATTGGTCAAACATGTTTACCTGACGAAGATTGCCTCGGACTAAAGTGCAGTTTACCTGTAACTTATGGAATTTCTGTCAACACAATTACCGTATCTATCAGATATAATAAACAAGAAAAACAACTATCAATCTACAGTTCGGGACAATCTCAACATATAGCAATTTCTGGTAAGAATGAATGTTCATTTTATGCGATTGTTCTTTAAATAACTATTATTGAACGTTACTTTAATGGGTTTTTTGGGTTTTTTTTTTAATTAGGGCTTTCGTCACTTCCAAAGTATTTCACCTATATCGTGACAAAAGACCAAACGATAGGACAGGAAGGGAAGTGTCGACAGAAACTTGAAAACAAAGCAATAAGGGTTGTTCAGAAAGAGGGATGAGCCCATGCAACGGCGTTTCAGCTTACTGCTCTATCGAACTTTGCATGGGGATCTTTATCGTGCCAGGGGTTTACAATCCCTGTACACGAGACCGCCAGCTTAGCGTCCCCTCCAAAGGACGTGCTGATCTTTGTCTGGCCTCTACCATTCAACCTGTCTAACTTGGGTGACCCTACCAGAAGCACAAGTTCCCACCAGCATAGCTCTCCAGGTCATCGAGACACTACAACATCAAAACAACGATAAGGTGTCAAGAAATGGAATGTTAACTTTATAGGAAAATGTATGATCGTAATATTACACAAATATGAAAAGTACATAATGCCCGACCAAGCTGTAACTTTCAACTTAGTTATACCCCCGCTTCAACGAAGTGGGTGGTATATAGTGTTTGCCTTGTCCGTCCGTCCGTGCGTGTGTCCGTGTGTCCATCCGTCCGTCCGTGCGTCCGAACAGTTTCCAGAGCGTATCTCTCAAGGGTACTTGTGTGGAAGGCGGTGTGTCGCGTACCAAAACTAGGTCGGTGCGACCTCTACCTTGACCTTTGACCTACATTATTGAACATTTGTGTCCGAACAGTTTCCGGAGCATATCTCCCTTTTTTTTTTAATGAAATGAAACTTAGTATTAGGGTAATTGTGTGGCAGGCAGTGTGTCGCGTACCAAAAGTAGGGCACTGCAACCTCTACCTTGACCTTTTACCTACATTATTGAATATTGGTTTCCGGAGCATATCTCCAATGTTTTTTTCACGTATTGTAATGGGTACTTGTGTGGAAGGTGGTGTGTTGCATACAAAAGTAGGTCACTGCAATCTCTCTCTTGACTTTTGACATACATTATTGAATATTAGTTTCCGGAGCATATCTCCAATTTTTTTCATGTATTGTAATGAAATGTGTTTTTGTTGAGGCCTAATTTTCGCTGTTACAAACGAATGTCATTGTTTTTTTATTTGGACAATTGTGCCATTCTATTTGTTAAATGGCCTTTCTTTGCTGTGACGTAGTTGTGACTAAAATATGCTTGTTTTTATAATATCCTGTGCTCTTATGATCCTATTTTCTCTTCCTATGTACTTCCATACCTACTTTACTAAGCATTATATAATTTTTGAATTTTTTGAAACTCAAATGTAATTTAATTGATAAAGAGGATCTGCAGTAAAGTCTCATTTCAAATGAGATTTAAGAAACCAGTCATGATTTTTTTATTTGAAAATGAAAAATTCATGACGAATTTTATAAACCGCATATGAAATGGAAACGAATTTAAGATTCTCTTTATCATATTACTCAACTTAAAAGTGTTCTTAGTGATTTTATCATAAAAAATGCTTTAAAATGTGTAACAATTAGCACTGAAATGCTTTCACCGTAACAATGAAGTCATACCACTGTTACGTGACATCATAATGAAGTGCTTTTTTTAACGTGTTGCATTACAAGAATGTATGGAATGATGTTATATATATATATTACATTAATTTATATTTATATATTTACAAACTGTTTATTCCAGATTTAGTACAAACAAGAAGTATAGAAATTCCTGTTGGTACATTTTTGGTTGGATACGTGTATCTCGCTGTAACACCATTCATTGAAGGCATGTTTAAAACAAATATGGCCATTCAAGTGTGTGGCTTTGACAACAGTTTCTGTCTAAAGAAATTGAAAATCATGCACAATCTGCAGTTCCAAATTCGAGAAAGAAGATCATTACCAGGTAAATATATCGAAAAAAGCATGTTGATTTCGGGTAATTTCCTAGGTTTTCCAGCAAAGTGTTTTAAGTAAAAGGAAAAGATCAATAGAATAAGGGAAGAGAAAAAATCATCATGATGTACGCAAAAAGTTAACCAAAATTTTTGAATAACAGCACATTATACACAATCTGATTAATCCTGCAGGCAATGTTAGAAGATGTTCACTCAATACAATAGCTGTCAGTGTGATAAAAAAAGGTTCACATAACTGACATCGACCCTCTTGCACATGGATAGGAAACATTCATTTAAATTTTAAATATCTAAATAATATGGTGTGGTCATATGCAGACTCGTAGTGTATGAAACCAGAAAACGGTCAGAAACCTGTACTTAAATCTATGAAATCGCACATACAGTCTAGGAATGCATACGACTATTCATGCTTATGTTGTGTATTTTATTGGTTCCCCGAGGAGCCATTGCTGTGTGTGATGCACGCCGTCTTTTTATTCCCGATTTATAACGTTCTGCAAGTTATTTTTGAGTTTCGGACCTAAGAAGATACAGTTTCGTAATAAGTAACCTGTATTCTTAATTGTTGTGTTTGATGCATATTTTGGCCTTCTTTTATGTCAGTCAGTCAGTCAGTCAGTCAGTCAGTCAGCCAGTCAGTCTTTTGATAATATTTAATTCTATATATATTATAACGCCACCTTTGCTGGTGATAACTGGGTTGTTCGAAACACGTGACCAGAGGAATACGTTTAACAATACCTGTTTTGACTACGCGCACATTTAAGAATTTGGCAAGACAATTAAGTTGTATTATTGTTGGGGTATGGATTTTGTGCATCATAACCATAGTGCATTTTTTGTCACCGTTTCCCCTTTGGCTCTGTAGCTTTGAATTACTGAAGTCTTGTCTATTAAAAATTAATTCGTCTCTTGCGTCCATTAATGACAGCAGCTTCGAGCAAAATCTGGGGTTCGGGACGGGGTAACTCACACAGAGTTTTTGCTCTTTCTTCTATATATCATATTTATCGGAGGCATGTTTCAGATTGCATTTTTGTATTCCCTGTCTTTGTTTTTCGAGTTGTTTTTTTCAGTTAACAGTGTTAATGTTATGTTGTATGCATTATAAGAGATGTGGTGGTGTTTCAATATTTCAAATGACCGTCCTAAATCTATATACTTTAATTTGTTTTATAGTTTTCAATATTATGACTTTGCTGCATTTTAACATATTTCAGATAATGAGGATACGAGTCTAACTATGAGTGGAGTTCTAAGTATGAACGTGAATGAGTTTATTACAAATGTGGCAAAGAGAAGAATGCCAACGAACAAAATTATTAATATGTTTAATGGTGTTAAATCCGCTTTAAAGGACCAGGTAAATATTATAGGAATTAACGGAATCTAACACATCAGGTAAACGGTCTGTAATTCAATCTCGTAAAAGAGATAAGGCCGGAATAACAAATCTGCAATCATTAACATTTAATATTTTGAGAAACGCAACACTTAAATACAGTTTTTTTTAAAGTTGCGACTTCAATGAAAACATAAACACGAAATCAGAAGTTAACTGTTAAATGATTACACGCATAGATATGACATTCATTATCCTCTTGAATTGGTGTCTTTGACGCTTTTATGATTACGTATGTATCCCTATGTAAACACATTATGATTTCAGTCGGTTAACTCGTGTGGATAGAACAAAGAAATATTCACTTTTCCGTTAAAGGAGATAAGAAGGAACCTAACTATTTATTTTTAAAATATCCTCTACATGTCGCCCCTGAACTGGGGAAAATTGTGTTTAATTTACCTATTATGAAGGAATTTTTTAGTTTTACATGTATGTACATTTTGTAGTATTATGCTCTTAACATAACAGATTCGATATATTTTCGAAATGCTCGGTGGGGTATTTTTTCCTGATTGCATTTTGTAAACAGCTTATGCTCTGTAGCTCATCAATACCCCCTTGCTCTTCAAAATTCGAAGGTATTTAATTTAATGTGATTGAACAATGTAAAGATAAAGCACACATGTCCACACGTTATGGTCAAATGTGAACTTGGTCCCTTTTCCCAAATATGTATATTTTCGCCATGCATTTAAGGCTACAAATTGGGGCAAACTTATGTTTGGACAATTGTTTACTTGAATACGTCTGAGACTTCTTCCGGTAAATGAGAGTAACTCTTGAAACAACTTTACAGTTCCTTCGGAATGACTCTTTTCATTGGATATAGGGAAGATAATATTATTTAACTAAAAATGAGCACCGATTTACGCACTAACGGTATATTTCATTGATTCACTCGTGGACTTCACACGCCTTCTTTGGCTTCCTTAGTTGCAAGTGGAAGAATTTGAGAAGCACTTGGAAATTCTATTATATTATTTTACAACAATGTAGATTTAAAGCATCCTCGTTTGTTATACAAGACATCTATTGGTCACACTAGTTTTGACACTCGCTACCAAAAATGCCATAACATCAACACTCCTGTTTATTCGTATATTTTTCTGCGTAAAATTATCCCAAAATAACAATAGGAAGTATTTCGCATATAGCTTGAGACGATCTCATGATTGTATACATAGTTTCCCGAAAAATAAACACTTGCTTTCACTTTTCAACGGTCTGTGCTCTCTATGTTATTAAAAAGGTCATGACTAAGTGTTGTAATTTTTCAGACCGTTCAGACATCAAAGACGGCCACTGGCGGCCATTTTGAAAATCTGTTTATTACACTCATTTCATATATTAGCGCCAACTACTGTCTTCCATTGACGACCCTCTGTGACTGAACCACCCAGTAAACAAAATGAAATCAAAAAGATATTCCCTGATACTTGTAAGTTTAGTTGAAACTGGTTTGCTGATTTATGAAGAGAATTTTAGAATGTTCAAACGGGTGGATGAAGAACAAAATATTATTATTGAAAAAATATTTAGTTAGACTAATGACAGAATCAAAGGTTCAAATTATACATTACGAATGATATGAGAATATATAGATGAGGTAGCTATCTTTGACATGTATCTATCTAGTGATAGATAATTCCCAAGTGGAGATTAACAATAATTCAGTTTATCGTCATATTTATGGTGTCAGTTATACATTTGACAATGTTGATATCCGACTGTCTAAGAATATTCATATTTAAAGTCAGACTGTACTAAATAATTAAGGTTTTTGTTTTAGATTTACACCGTAATGTCTTCATAGAAGTTAAGTTTTCATCAAACATATGAAATCAATTCTTTACACAAGTTTCCTTTTTCTTTATAGTTTACAATGAAGCCATCCGATGTAATAGGGAAAGTTCCAAATGAGTTTTCTCCAACAAAGGACAAGCAGGATGCAGGAAAGGAGCCCGAACAACACATAGACCTAAAAATATTTGAAATGATATATTTATTTCCATGTGGTCCAATTGGTGTCGAATTGTGTAAGTATCGTGTGTTTACATAACGGAGTGAGAATTTTCCACTATTGTTCGTTCAATGTTGTCTATTTTTCAGTTTATTTTATTATTTAATTTTAGTTAATTATATTAATCAAAACACGAACTAACCTTTTGTTTATTGATACTGCATTATGTATTGTAAGTTCCTTTATTGTCGCCCTAGATTCATCATGTTTTCTTTTTTTTAACTCAATTGAGTTGCTCAGGTGAGCTATTTCGATAACTCTGCGACCGTCGTACAGAACAGTATGAATAGGATCAACAGAACGAGAGACATTGACAAACAAACAATAACTGCGTCAAAAAATGAAGCACCGGAATGTAATTAATTAAATTGACATCACAACAAACATCAAGACTAGTAATCCATGCGGACCGACTTAGGACGGTCACCCAGCACGAAACCAGGCGGTGTGGATTAACCGGTTAATGAGGCCTCAACCTTCCCACTTCCCGAATGAGACTGGAAGTCTTAAGTACAAACATACAATAAAATTTTTAATAAATACACTTATGAATTCAATCAACCTTTTACTGTTTATGAAGGTCTTAAAAGATCTATTTTTAATTTGTTAATTGTTTTGCTAAAGCAGTATATATACTCATGTAAATTTAAAGGAAAGACTCTACGTTTGAAGGCTTTTGGATACAAGGTTAAAGTTAATTATAATTTAGAAAAATCTTTTTATTCTAACAAAAAACAAGAACGTCAGTTTTTCAATACATATAGATGGCTCGACTGGCAGACTTTTATTGATCCTCCCCTAGTTCCAGGTGAATCTTAAAATGTTCTCTGATGGTAAACTTCCATGTAAGAGAGTCTTACTGAAAGTCAAATTTAATACAAATTTATAATATCTGGCATAGGATTGTTGTTGTTGTTATGCACTTGTGTGTGTTAAATGTTTGAGTGTTATAGTCTAACTTATGTTGTTTTTGTATACATGCTTATATAAACTAGGTTTAATAATATATGTACATGTATACATCTTTTAAGTTCTCTAAAGTATTATTTTTTTATCGTATAATTCATATTGATAAACAAACATGTTTTAAATTTAAATTGAAAATATGTAAGTTAAAATGGAACATGGGTTCATTTAACCACTCTATTTTATCATCTTTCATTATGAAATTGGATCCCATTTGGTGATGGCTCATATGAGTTTAGCTTCATGGCAGCTGATGGATTTGTATGATGGTTTAGTATAAATGACCTGTGTTCGGGCATGCATATGACATGTACGGAGGCATGATTCAGGCATAATTCAGGTTGCATTTTTTGTATACTTTGAACAGTGAGTTTCTTTAATGCTCCAGTTCTGTGCTTGTCGTTGAAGATGGGTCTCTGTTTTGTGTGATCCGGTTTCGTGATGAATTAATATATAAAGCACAACAAAAGTATTTTTTCACAATTTTATTCCATCTGCCAATGTTACAAACATGTTTGTTTTTTAAATAGTTATTGCAGATTTAATTGCAGTTTTGTTCATATTGAGAACATTATCAATAAATGTAATAACAACAATTACATTAATAGCACTTACTGTAAATAGTAAAAATACTATTGATTATTTCGTTGCACTGAATGATAAAATGACTATAGTGGGGCAGAATTAAAAACAATATCAGAGGGGCCTCAGAAATAATAGACAACGCAACTAAAAATGATTACAGTTGAACGGAATTAAACACAATATCAGACAGGCCTCAGACATAATAGACAACGCAACTAAAAATGACTATAGTGGGACGGAATTAAAAACAATATCAGAGGGCCTAAGAAATAACAGACAATGCAACTAAAATTGATTATAGTGGGACGGAATTAAAAACAATATCAAAGAGGCCTTAGTAATAATAGACAATGCAACTAAAAATGATTATAGTGGGACGGAATTAAAAAACAATATCACAGGACCTAAGAATTAACAGTCAAAGCAACTAAAAATTATTATACTTGGACGGAATTAAAAACAATATCAGAGCGCCTAAGAAATAATAGACAACGCAACTTAAAATGACTATAGTGGGACGGAATTAAAAACAATATCAGAGGGGCCTCAGAAATAATAGACAACGCAACTAAAAATGACTATAGTGGGACGGAATTCAAAACAATATCAGAGAGCTTAAGAAATAACAGACAACGTAACTAAAATGACTATAGTGGAAAGGAATTAAAAACAATATCAGAGGGGCCTAAGTAATAATTGACAACGCAACTAAAAATGACTATAGTTGGGCAGAATTAAAACAATACCAGAGGGGCCTAAGAAATAACAGAAAACGCAACTAAAAATGACTATAGTGGGACGGAATTAAACAAAATATCAGAGGGGCCTCGGAAATAATAAACAACTCAACTAAAAATGACTTAAGTTGGACG
>JAUMGZ010196516.1:0-12828 GCA_032359645.1 Pododesmus macrochisma | reverse complement strand
AGTATTCAAATGCAAATATTTAGTTTTTGGCCTATTTCAACCAGATGGACGTTAAGGCCTGATGGGCCTCTTGTTTAGAAATGCTCTATCCAAACTTGGTAGGAAGTATCCCTAAGGGAAGGGGATTCAGATTTGTTCAAATGAAGGGGCTCAGTCTCCAAGGGGCACCACTCTGGAGGCCAAAAGGAGGAAAATTTGACAGTATTTCGAAATTCTTCTAATAAATTATAAGGTCTAGAGCATAATGCTTTAGTATGTAATAACAATTGGTCATGGAGAACCAAGTTTGTTCAAGGCATGACCCTTGGGTGAAAAATAGGTTACACGTTTACGCGACTTATTTGCTATAGTGTTGAACTTCGACTCCAAAACTTGTAACCTATTTTTGACCTAAGGTTCAAGCCTTGACCAACTTGGTTCTCCATACCCTAAAGTTACTACATACCAAAACATTTAGCTCTACTTCTTCTAGTTTATTAGAAGATTTTTGAAATTTTGTCAAACTTCCCCCTTTTGGCCCCTTTGTGGCGCCAAGCCCTTTCATTTGAACAAATCTGAATTACCTTCCCCTAGGGATACTTCCTACCAAGTTGAATGAAATTGGTCCAGTAGTTTAGATGAAAAAGTCGAAAATGTGAAAAGTTAAGGTTAAGGTTAAAGTTGGTCCCGATGGACTAACAATTCTTGTTATAATCTAGAAGGCCTAGTGCTTAATGGTTATGTATGTAGTAACTTTAGGGCATGGAGAACCATGTTTGTTCAACTCTGGGACAAAATGTATTCAAATGCTAAAAATTTACTTAAAGGATCCAGAGCCTATTGTTAATATTAATTTGTGTTGATGGTCAACCTTTTTAGCCCTTGACAGAATACTCTGCAACTTTTGGTTTTCCTAAAGGAACAAAGTGTCAATATTTCATGGTTGATGCAATTTGTATGCAGCTGTTTTCAGTCATTTATAATTAATTCAAACTAGCATTAGGAGTATACAGGTAGCTGTGACTTAGTCCATCCACTTCTCTGTAGTGTTGAAGACAAATTTGTGTCTGTATGACGTCTTTTCAATTTTTCATTGAGAAAAGAAGAAACCAATTGTTGTCAATGTAACCAAGAACTCTAGCAATAAACTTGGACAAGTGAGGGGTTTTAATCTGCCACCTGGTGACAGCTCTTGTTTAAACAAATTGAAATCCCCTTTCTCTGTCTTTCTTATTTTAATTTGTCTCTTGGGTGTAGCCCTAGGGTTACAATTTCTGCTCCTCTACTTCACATAAGTATGTTTTAAAGTTTGTTTGTTCAAACATCTATATACCAATGATGAACAGGACAGAGAACTTCAATTATCTATCATAATGATGAGCAGAACTTAAAATATCAATACCAATGATAAGCAGGCAGTAGCACTTCAAACATCTATACCAATTATGAACAGAACTTCAAACATATATACTAATTATGAACAGAACCTCAAACAGCTATCCCAATAATGAACAGAACTTCAAACATCTATACCAATGATGAATAGAACTTCAAACATTTATACCAATGATGAACAGAACTTCAAACAGCTATACCCATAATGAACCAAACTTTAAACATCTATATCAATAATGAACAGAACTTCAAACATCTATACCAATGATGAACAGAACTTCAAACATCTATACCAATAATGAACATACCAATGATGAACCGAACTTCAAACAGCTATAACAATGATGAACAGAACTTCAAACATCTATACCAATGATGAACAGAACTTCAAACATCTATACCAATAATGAACAGAACTTCAAACATCTATACCAATGATGAACAGATCTCAAACATCTATACCAATGATGCACAGAACTTCAAACATCCATATCAACGATAAGCAAGCAGCAGAACTTTAAACATCTATACCAATGATGAACAAAACTTCAAATATCTATCCCAATGATAAACAGAACTTCAAATATCTATACCAATGATGAACAGAACTTCAAACATCTATCCCAATTTCTGAACTGATTGAAAAGTTTATCCAAGACAAGGCCATTAAGAAGTCTATACTTTTCAGTGTGGTGAATTCAAGGCAACCAGACATAGTGTATCAGTATTTATAATTTATTAATATTCCTTTCCTTATAACAGTTTATACAGTACAAATCAACACAATCCATATGTTAATCAACCTTTAACAAATATATACTTGTCTGTGGCTATATGTACAAGTATGAGCATTGTAATACAGTATAATTGTAGTTAAATATAAACCAAACTACAAAACCTCTAATAAGAAAACGGATAAAAAGTCTGTGGAAAAAAATTATCGGTAGAGGTGCAAAAGCATTGAATATCTTTAAAAGCATATACCTCTTTCTACTTCAGAAAAGCCGACAATGTGAAATGGCCATACATTTTAACCACAATATCATGATAACAAATATCTCTTCCATACCACCTATCAAATATTGATCATACCATAATCAAAACAGTCGATAATTACTAAATAGTAACAACCTTTAATAGTGTAATACTGTACTTCAAGAGAAGATACTAGCATATATAGTATGTAAACAGTTTACATCACACATGGTGAGTAAAAAGTCACCAGTCTCTAGATCATACAGTATGTAAGCAGTTCCCTTAGCTTAATTGTGACACCTGCTGTGTCTAAAATTCATAAATCCCTCATCAGACTAAATGTAAGTAAACATATATATCTTACGTACATGTACATATTACCTTATACTCTTTGATACCTACATGTTATTCATAGTTATATATATATATATGCAGATATTACTTATTTACAGATGTGTGCATGTCAAATTCAAGGTATCTTGATCCGACTAACTCGTTTTTATACTTTACCAAGTTCAAGGCCTCTTATTCTCACTAACTCATTTTTATACTTTACCAAGTTCAAGGCCTCTTGATCTCACTAACTCATTTTTATACTTTACCAAGTTCAAGGCCTCTTGGTCTCACTAACTCATGTTTATACTTTACCAAGTTTAAGGCCTTTTGATCTCACTAACTCGTTTTTATTCTTTATTAAGTTCAAGGCCTATTAATCTCACTAACTTGTTTATATACTTTACTAAGTTCAAGGCCTTTGGATCTCACTAACTCGTTTTTATTCTTAACCAAGTTCAAGGCCTCTTGATCTCACTAACTTGTTTTTATTCTTTACCAAGTTCATGGCCTCTTGATCTCACTAACTCATTTTTATTCTTTACTAAGTTCAAGGCCTCTTGATCACATTAACTCGTTTTATTCTTTTCCAAGTTCAAGGCCTCTTAATCTCACTAACTCGTTTTTATTCTTTACCAAGTTCAAGGCCTCTTCTCACTAAATCGTTTTTATACTTTACCAAGTTCAAGGCCTCTTGATCTCACTAACTCGTTTTAATACTTTACCAAGTTCAAGGCCTCTTGATCTCACTAACTCGTTTTAATACTTTACCAAGTTCAAGGCCTCTCTCTAAACTCTTGTTTGTCCTTCATCAAGTCTAAAGGCACTCTCTAAGGTTATTATGTACTTTATAAAGTTCAAGGCCTCAATTGCACTTCAAATTTAAAGTCTCTCTCTAAACTCATTTTTGTACTTTAGTAATTTGATATTCGAATATGAAACAGAAAGTTAAATTCTTTAATTGCCAAACACAAGCAAGCTGTTTACAGAAACAATAAATACATATTCAAAACTGTCATCAGCTCCAAGTGAAAATACAGAACACATTATAATTTGCACTTTTTGTACATTAAAAACAGTTGACACATGTTGTTTTACAATATATATCAAAATCAAACTGAATGACAATCTACTGATCAGTTTATAGTAACTGTCAAACATGGACTTGGACAGCAATAAATAAAGGCACTTGATATACATTGATATGTTATAAGAACATAAACAAATCATGTAAATCCGATGTTTTACAATTATTTGGACAGCTAATTCTGCAATTCATGCTGAATTCAAAACATTCGTTATCTTCTAAAATGCAAGCAAACTTTCACTTCTCTTATCTAGTTGATATTTTTTCCATATTATATAAAGCCGAAATGATGAAATAAATTGATATACATGAACGAATACTATACATGTATAAGTTAGTATGTCTTAAACAGCTTAATGATAACATATAAACATGTAACTTATTCTAGTCTAGGAGCACATTTACTATAGTAAATATATAAACTATCATTTCAACATAATTACCTATGAAACTTGACTTTTCTTAAGGCCACAAAAAATTACCTGTGTTCCAGTATGGTAATATTTGGTCTGAGATCAAGCTAATTGTTCTAGGAATAGTGCTGAACTAAGCTGTTAATGGTATTTTGGGGTGATATTTAAAAAGAAAATTTCATAATGATTCTGTGTATCACCAATTGCTTTATAGTATAAATAGTGAAATAAATGAAAATGTTATGCATAACAATGTTGTACAATAATCTTTTTGGAATACATTTAAGTATTTTACAACACTAAACCCGTTCATTTACAGGCAGTTCTTGTGACTGCTAATAATGTCAAAGAAAGTAATTCCACAGCTGAATTTTCCAAATTCTGTCAAAAAAATTTGGCACTATAAAAATACAAGACTTCTACATTTCCCTGACCTATATAAATATGGGATGTAGATTTATAAGTCAAAATATTTTTGTAAGATGAAGTCCACTTTAGTTTTTTGTTGCATCATTCTTGTGGACAATGCTGGAAGACTGTTTTCAGCAAACTATCTATTAGAAAAAATAAAGTTTGAAGATTGTGGAAGAAAATCTAGCAAAGCAGAGAGTGTGAAACAAACCTTCAATCACGATCTTGTTCTAAACAAGAGACACAAGATACATTAAAAATTTGAGATGCACAGACTTTTTGTGTTCATTTTCATGAGGAAAGTAAAGGGAAAATTCAAAATCAGAGCTGACACTGACACATTATGATAGCAGGGTGCTCAAGTTATCAGCAGTAATGTGTTTGGCTGAAAGTTAATTTTCGTTTCAGTTTTCTGGTACAAACTATTTACAAAATCTCCGACAGCATAATAATGTACATGTATTTTACACAAGGTGAAACTCTTGACAATAAGAGAAACTGAATGTCTTGTTAACTTTAAGGACTGTTTATTTTGTTAGAACTCAAAGAGAAATTGAATGTCTTCTTGTTTACTTCAAGTGCTGTTATTTTTATTAACACTCAAACATCGCAAAGTTATAAACAAGTCATGATGCAATTAAAGATACAAATAAATTACATGACACTATTGGAATGAAAAGGTTTTACAAGTGTCACACAGAAAAAAACATTAAAAATGTCTTAAAATATCCATTGAAAGAAAGTAGCATACAATATACACATATTTTCTTTCATTGATTTAAAGGCCACTGATTATGCAAAAACAAAAGGAAGTTTGAGAACAAAAACTTTGAGTATAACATCACACAAGTTTTAAACATGCTAATACCTAGTCTATAAATGGTTGTTTTAGAACTCTTTGGCAGGTTGAGGTAGTTAAGTTTATTATTAAGCATAATTCTGGGAGACTGTTTATCAAACAGTATAACTTTGGAGAATAAATTACATCTAAAAAAAAACACACAACATTCAATTCAAAAGTTCATCGAAAAAGTGAAGTCTTGTAGCTAACTTTGTGTTGGGGACTCCACAGGCTGAAAATCACCATTACAATCCCCCAACAGAGTTAAGTTTGAGTCACAATTACAATGACAAAGTGGAGTCTGATTGTCAACTTGCATAGTCACTTCATTGGTAAACTGATGAATGACAGTACCTCGACAGTGATAAAGTAAACTCAGTCAGTCAGCTTTCCAATTCATTCATGCATTAATTCTGTCACCCATCTTTCCAATTCATTGATAAGGTAAAATTTGACAGCTATCTATATAATTCACTGTCAGATAAAGTTCAGTCTGATATAAACCATCTTTCCAATTCACTGATAAGGTAAAATTTGACATCTATCTCTATTATTCACTGATAAAATTCAGTCTTATATAACTATCATTACACTTCATTGATAAAATAAAATTTGACAGTTATCTATATAACTCACTGATGAGGTAAATTTACAATTTATATAGAAACTTTAGTTCCATCATTACTTTTCACAGATAGAGTAAATTTGACAGCCAACTTTATGATTCATTGCGGAAGTGAAGTTTTACAGCCATCTTTACAATTCATCAAAAAATTAAACTTTGACAGCATCTTTTCAATTTATTGAGAAAGTAATGTTTGAAATCCGTATTTAAAATTCATTGATAAAGTAGATAGATAGCTACCTTAACAATTCATTTATAAATTAATATACGACAGCCATCGTGATATCTTTACTAATGATTCATAAAGAGAAGGTTGAGAAGGACTTGTATTATATACAATTTAAATTCAATGCAAAAATCCTAATTTTTACCAAAGCTTATTTTCATATTTTATAAATTCACAAAAAATTTAAATATTTTAATAAGACTGAAAAGCATTTTTCTGTTAAAGAAGAATTTTTTCTTGTAAGGAATAAATCAAATAATAAAAACCTATCCAACATTCCTGTGTATTAATCAAAGAATTCAGCAAAGAATATCAATGATAAGCAGAACTAAGTCACACCAAGCCTATCGGTTACTAGCAAAAACGAAACATGGTTACTAATATGCAACTATACGACTACAAGTAAACCTTAAAAACCACTTAAATATTACATGATATTTATTAAAACAAATGAGTGTCCATTCAAACTGCTAATAACCACTGCTGCCTATTCGAAAATAATGATCTTCGTTGCACACAAAGTCTAAATCAACTTTAAACGACAAATTTCAAATCCATAACTTTATGATGCCTTATTATCAGTTAATATTATTAAACATGTTTTCATCATTTCAAGAGAAAATTGATTTGTCTCTAATAAAATCTATGATTCATTCAAACCTTCACATTCCTATAAGTATAACTTAAAATTAAATACATGTTGAGTTTGAGTTAAAAAAAAGTTTCACATATACTTTGTAACAAACTTGTACGTAATATCTTAGTATTGACATTATTTTTACTAATATTTACAATTATGAGTTTTTGTTAAAAATGTACACCATTACAATGTGTTTAAATGCATAATCCTGGCACACATATTTATACAAACTAACCAAACTTACTTGTCAATTATGTTATAACAATTGTTCATTCTTCTACACATCAGATCACTAGGTAATTCAAATTTATTACCAACATTAAAATAAAAACATTACATTCTCATCTCTATCACTGCTCTTTAATACAAAGTATAAGAATCTTAATTAATGTGTTTTTAATTCTACAAAGTATATTTTCAATGTTATATAAGTTCTGCACATTAATACCACCTCGAGTACAAATGTAATTTTATTCTAAGCAGTTTTCTTTAAACCAAGTAAAACACATCTGAAATCTCCTATGTAATAAATTTGCAAGTACACGTACCAAATTATTTTTCATCAAAATTTCTAACTGTATGATGATAACAAACCATTAGAAATCTTCATGACAAAATTGTGGAAAGCATCTTCACAAATTGTTGATTTTTTCATATGTATATAAAAGATTTGTAATGAAAATGCCTAAATTATTAACAACCTTATATCATAAACATTTGTACATATTCACTTGATGTTCTAATTAAGAGAGAAGCCATATAACTAAAGCTTTGTTTTCCCTATTTCACCTACTTAAAGTTTCGTAACTGACAATACACAATGGAGTCAATAACGGACATAATTCTTTGAAATGCTCATGTTCAAAATTTGAAGCTATGCTATGAAGTGTAAATGTAGCAAACATAAAAATGTTGATTGTCATTATAATAACATACTTCCAAACTAAACAACCCCATGTCTAAAACAATAAATCTGCTAAGTCACTCTGATATCATGTTTATATATATTATTAAAATCAGTCAACCTTGTTCTGAAATTTGCATGTGAATATCTGGATAAGGATTCTATAAACAATAAGATGCCTTATTTGCCATACTAATTGTTACTGGTGAACAGACACACTTATTTAGAGACATTCACATATGCTAAATATACTTTGAATTGTAAGTTTTTTTTACTTGATGAAAGTTCTATTATATAACCGTGGAATATTTTAGCTCAAATATTATTTAGGTTTTTATTTTCTTTACACAAATCATGATCTGTGATCAGTGAATATAATGTGATATGCTCACAAATAGTCTTTAAAGGCCTTTATTAAATAATGCACAAAATGTACTGTGTTGCTACTTAAGAAAACATCCTGTGAACACTTCTACCAGCCAGGAGTAAAATGAAAACCTTCGAAAAACTAATTTTTGTCATTTTACAATTTAATTGAAAGTATATGTTAAGCTCCATCACTGAAACTACAACCAACTTAGGTTCAAACCAAGCTATATAGTAATAAGAAGCGGCAATACATGTTGATAAAGTGTTAAAAACTATCTGCACAATCGTAGTCTTTTTGTATGTCTTTCAATCCAGTTCAAATCAACACAACTCCCTTCAATCAGTCTTGGTGTACATGAGCCTGTTATTTGTAACGCTGTCTTGACTTAATGCTTGATATCTTTAAATCAGTTTCGATTTAATGCTTGAAATCTGTAAACATTCTCTTGCTAATGCTTAAAGTTTGTACCATCAGCTTCCAGCAAACTCTCTTACTACTTCATAGATAAGGTCTTTAATCTGTTGCCTCTTTGTAGCCATTTTAGAAGGGCTTAATAAATCATTAAGAGAAATACAGAAACCTTCACAAAGCTCCCGGCACAAGTGTTCAGCTGTAGCTATCACAAATACACCACAATCATAACCTGTAATATAGTGAAGAATATCTAATACAGTAGTCCATTTTCATTAGATTTGTCAATGTAGAAATAACATATTGAACAAAGAATACAGAAAAATCTTGCAATATCATTGCACTCGCACACACATAATTTTTTTTTCAATGCTAAGGACTATCTTTATCAGGTAACTTCAAATGTGTTCATAAAAGCTTTGCCATCAAGTAATATAAGCAGTATAAAATAAGTGAAAACATACCATTATGTTGCTGTGGACTGTCCATTTCTATAACCTTCATTCTTCCCCTTGGTGCTGTAAATACATGTATATCAATTCACTTTGAAGTTACAAAGAATTTCTCTAAAAAATCACTACCAGTTACACTGTAAAATCTAGACTCAAATTTACATTCTTGATAAAAGTTACATAATTGTGTAACTGCTGGTTTCCATATCTAATTTTTAATGCTACTGCACTCACCTCACCTGTTTGATTTTTTTGGTGTGATATGTATTCTTATCTTAAATCATTATAGTTCTGCCTTGTGAGTAAATCATATTTCAAAGATTTTATAGAATTATGTTATTGTAATTTTACAACTTGTGAAAAAATAAAAAAAAACTTTTAATAATATATAAGCACTTGGTATCGGAATTTTTTCTAACCAAACCAACCAACGTTAGTCATACACCCTAATATAGGGAATCTATTAAAATTATTGGCCAAAATATATCATATATATTCTTCTTAAGACCTTAACCTCATTCTTGGGATGGAAATATTGATGAATAAATATATGGTTTCTTAAAACTATTAAATTTAACATTTGGTTGATTTAAATTAACGAGCAATTTAGAGTGTATTCTGTTGGCTAAAACTTCTAACTCCTGTTTGAATTGTTTTTTGTATTGAGGTTTTTCGAGTCTTCAACACATTTTATAGCAGTGTTTACTTGTAAAACTACAAGTAATGGTAACTTATAATCACTTCAATATCACCTTGTTAACACTTTGCAATGATACTCACCTGGTCATATAATTATAATTATTCTGACACTGAGCTGACCAGTTCATGTACTATACTTTTAATATTGATTGCCTGGCAAGGACGCCTTAAGATTAGTCCAATTAAATTACTATTATGCTTGAAATGTTATACAATTCAGATTTAGGTCCAAATACTGTATATTTATTCTTTTTTTGTTCTTCCGATGCAATCAGTCTTTTACTTAGCTGGAGTACACACAATTTATGCATGTTATGAAAATGTATGGATATTTGAGGAAGTGATTGATATCAAAGGATCAATTTAAGAGTAAATAAAATTTATGCATGTTATAAAATGTATGTTTAATTCAGGAAGTTGACTGTTATCACAGATATTTTTAAAACTGGGAAGTAGACATACATACATAATATATAGCTTTATATCTCAATATGACGGCCTGATGTATGTGTTTATAGTTCAAAGTATACACAAAACCCTCACCAAATGCAAAAACTTTAAACTATGCAGTGATAAACAGCCATCAAGTTTAACACACAACAGGATATTCAGATAAAAAGTCCAACTGAATGTGCACAAAAATGACCTGTCAGACCCCTTTAATAAATGACCTCTGAACTCACAATTCAGTGTGTGACTACAACCTATGAATCAATGAAGACATTATGACATGTTGACAGATTTACGCACACTGTACAAAGAACATATATATTTCGTCTTGTTCAATCCAGTACTCCCACATATGAATCTTGTCTTGAACAATTATGAAACAGACTTAAATATATACAATAGTAAGTTCACAGCTGTAGCTGTATGCTATATATTAGGGCTGTCACAATATGGCTAAAGCATACGAGGATATATTGCAATATTTAACTAGTGTATCACGATACATATCACAATATATTGGGACAGTTTAAATGTAGATGACAGGATCAATATTCATCCAAAATGTGCCAAGATTTCATTATTTGCGTTTTTTGTTGGGCACCACATTAATCTCTGTGCTGTGACTTATGGCCATATTGTCGTTTTAGTTAGAGATTATAATCTCAACAGCACTTGAAATGTATGTGCTTTAAATGCTTTTCAAGCATCCATGTGAAATTTCAATGATTTATGCAAGAGTCAGAAGGGTTTCCAAATTTGTCATAACAAAATTCTTTCCTGGTTACATTATAAAGCTAAATTCAAAGGTTTTTACAAGATTTTGCACCTTTTAAAAGTCTCTTTTTTTATTTGGAACAAAGAAAATTAACAAAAGTTGCGAAAAAAACAGTATACACGCTTTGTATCTTGTTGCAATACAAGTATGAGCTGTATCGCAATATTATAGTTATTGACAGGGTTCATACGGAAAACCAACACCTAAATTTAAGGCTTTTTTAAGGCCTTTTTAGGGCCTTTGTTATCAGTTTTCAAGGCCATTCGCACAGACTTGAAAGCATTATGAATAATATGAAGTCCACATGATCCAATGTTAATAAGCAACATGTCATGATCCTTCTGGAATTGTTGTTTGATCATACCATAAAACTTCCAATTAACATTTGGTCCATCCATTGATATTTGTATCATGTTTTTTTTAACACTGTTCAAGTCATGAAGAATACCACTATTGAAATGCTCTATCATGTCATCTGCAGTGGCATGACCCATGAATTGTGATCCCAAATATTTAGTGGTGATGTGTTCACCAAGCCAGTATCTGACGTGAAAGTCCATTTGCTTCAACTGAGATTTTTTGTTCTGACAGACTTTCATCAAATAATATCACAATGTGACCATTGATGCCCTTTAAAATCAATGTTTTGAAGTGTTCAGCCACACCAAAGACACACATGTATGCCGTTTTCCTCTCGCCACAAGAAAACTTGTCAGCAATCTTAATGTCAGAAAACATAATTTTGAACAGTTTTGACGTAGTTTCATTGGATTTATAAGAGCAACGAGTACTCACTGTGCGAATTGTCTACAAAACCTCTGCTGCTAAAACATCATTTTTTGTAACAAAGTCACTAACAGAATCCCGAGAAGGACCAGGAGTTTGTGTTTGTTTGTGGAATAACTAATCAATGTGTAACTCCACTGGCCCCAGCAGCCTGAGCAGGCCTCACGGAATCTGCAAACGAAATAGTTCCTTGTGCTGATTTGCTGTGTTTTTCGCTCCGTTCATGAGACTTTGGCGCACTTTCTCCAATTTTGCCTAAATCAATCGTCTTCAAACAAGTCTTGCAGTAGGCTTTATGTTTATATTCCGCTTTCGTAATAACCCAACTAAAACGTACTGTCCAGTTAGAGTTGAAAACAAACTTCCCCACTTTGGTTGATACAATATATTTTCAAAAGAAAAACCATGAGATACTTAAGCCGCCATTTCTGTATTTTCGATCCGGAAATGGTGCATTTTGCGTAGTTTTAAAAACGATACCGGAATCCGGATCACGGACACACAAACGCTTCCTTGTGCGAATTTTCGGCGATTAATTTAAGAAACCGACCAACAAAGCTTATACATTATTTTTACAAAGTAATTTTTTTATTTTTTATTTACCATCAAATGAACTTTGTCAAATTTAAGGACTTTAAAGGGCCCTGGAGTTAAATTTAAGGCCTTTTTAGGGACTTTTCTAGCACAGTCAAAATTTAAGGCTTTTTCAAGGCAAGTCTCAAAATTCAAGGACTTTTCAAGCCTGTGCGAATCCTGATTGAATGGGTTTGAGGGAAGTAGCAAATTTATAGGAACCCAAGTCAACGCCGAGGTAGATAGTTATTGGCGAGGGGTTCCATAAATTTGCTATTTCATGAAATTACATTCAATAACTGTTTTATTATACTGATGCAAGCACTGCGCATGCCCAAGAATTTGTGATAACAATGGTTCACACGGTTCCATAAATACATTCTATTCAACAGATAGAAAGTCATTGTAGTTACAATAAACTATAACAATAGCAATAATCTATAACAATAGAAATAAACTACAACAATAACAATAAACTATAAC
>JAUMGZ010196505.1:0-12828 GCA_032359645.1 Pododesmus macrochisma | reverse complement strand
GTATAACTCATTATAGACAGTCTCCAGATTAGATTTTTTCTGTTTAATTTCACGTAAGTACACATGCAGTATTCAATCCTGAAATCTACGACTGAAATTAGGTAATGACTTACTGATCCAGGGCAAAACAAATTTTACATACCTAAATGGCTTACTCATACAGTGCAAAACAGATGTCGCAACCCTAAACGGTAGTTTCAAGCATAAAACTAGTAGACCACATGCAAATAGTATTATGAAACTGAAACCCCTCAAACGTGGGGTATAACGAGGTGTTACTGGCAGCAACTCCACAATGTCCTTTATCGTTTTGTAGTTTAACTCGCAATCAGTCAATGTGCCATTCCAGTGAACCATGTCGAAGATATTACCAATTCCAAATTCTTTAAGGCTTTCTTCGCTCATGATATATTTTGTTTTCGTTACGTATTCTTCCTCTCCGGGAAGCTTGGAGTGTACAATAACCACAATAACGTCGTTTCCGGGAACTAGGGATATAACAAGAAAATAGAAGATTAATGTGGAACATCACAATACGACAACAGAATTTAATGCTTTCATTATTGATATATAGGAAGGATGCCATCTGAATCAGTGTGAATGGCGACCAAAGAAAGCCAAACAAACATGAAATGGCAATTAAACATTACAAAATACACAAATATTCGAAAGAAACCGCAAAATGCCAACAACAAATATACTAAATACATATAACATACGTAATATGAATGTAAATTTCAACAAACAGATAGAGCTGAATTATAAATTCCACAGTGCTTTATGTCGTTATATGTGAGATCGGCATAATGTTGACAAAATAAGAATTCCCTTTTTACTTAACATTGCTGAAATGTCTTAACATAGTATTCAATACGTTTGGTTTGTAAAGAATTTATGTTCGTTTTGATGAGTCATTTGTATCACTTCTATGTAAATGAATATGGCCTTAACAAAAGGATGACAAAAGTCCAAATCATAACTTCAGTATTGTAACAAAAATTTAATCGAAAGATAAATATTTTTTTTATGATTATGTAACTCAAGAAAATGAGTTCTGACTTATTAGAAATATAAAACAGTTGCACGTTTACCGTTTATGCGCCTCATTGTTGCTGCGATGTCCTCTCCTAGTCTTGACACGTTGGCACATAATACAATACGTGCAACCACATCGCTAGTGTTACGTTCATATGTATTTACTTCTGCTGAACATATTTCTATGGTAACTCGCGGTCCACACATTTGTTTCTTCAAATGAGTTTTTATCTTGTCTGAAATGTTTGCTGATACATTGTCGGGGTTGACAATAACTGTAACATGAAATGAAAATGCCGATATACTTGTTGTTGACAACGTTCGTTATGTCAGTTATTTACATATTTTAAATACTTAAATTCAATACAAACGACAAGCCACAAATACAGATCAAGACTCGCGATGGATATTAACTATGACATATAATTTATTGTTAAAAAGTGACTTTAAAAGAAGCAAACACAGAAACGGCCATACAAATGACAATTTTACAAATAACATGCACCTTTTACAAAATCTCTTTGTACAACTATCTAATTATCAATATTTCACAAAAGTACAAAAATAGCTAACTGAAACATGCCACACAACAAATTTTATAAGAGAAAATACAATACCCAATAACTCTAATCTGTATTTCTTTTCATGGTTGCAAATTTAGTAAATATTTGTATTAACCCGAAAAATTATAGAGCAAGTGGTTTATTTTCTAGTTCAAACATAAATACGAAAAACAAAGACGATATTCAAAATCAGTCACCCCATTGACATAGGCAAATAAAAGGAAAACGTTGGACACACACACACACACACACACACACACACACACAATAACAAACTATGAAAGGAAACTTTTCACGAACTTCTTTTCAAATCTTGAAGCGTAAACAGGTGCTCGCAACTCCCCCTGTCATATCAGGCAACCCTTCAAACAGTAATTAAGAGAAACATATGTCACCATGATTCGCACTTTCACTATACTGTTTCATGTCACTGCGTTTAGGGTATGCGCATGGTTTGAAGAATATCGTGATTCAATAACTACAGAAGACTTGTAAATGTACAATCATCAGGATATATATCTAAGGATTATTCATGTAGTAAATACGAAAAACCAAGACGATATTCAAAAGCCGTAGATCCATGGACATGGGCAAATAAAAGGAAAACTTGAAACGCATACGCACAAAAAAGATCAAAAAATACAATAATTATTAAAAAAAAGAAACACCATGCACCGCTTCGTGGATTTATACATAATACTCGTGAAATGTTGGTCTATGCATCCCTTAACTTAATTTTGAATATTCTTATTTTATAAATAAGTTTTAATCAGTGAAAATGCCTCTTACAAATAAAATTAATTTATATTAAGAAAAATATTAAATCAAAGAGAAACGAAGGAAACAAAGTTAAATGTTTTAAATTGCAAATAGATTCAAATAACTGACTTAGGATGTTCGTCCAACACAAGGAAGTTGAAGCATACATTCATATATACCATATATACTTGTTAATCGTACAAGTCCTCCCTGTGCTAGACGCCTTATCGCGGTAGGAAGGTTTGCGCGTCTCGATGACCCGGAGAGCTTTGCTGGCGGGAACTTGTGTTTCTGGAAGGGTCATCCAAGTCAGACATGTTGAGTGTAGAGGACAAAGATCTGCACGTCCTTCGGAGGGACGCTAAGCTGGCGGTCCTGTGTACAGGGATTTTCAACCCCCTGGCACGATAAAAAATATCCATGTAAAGTTCGATAAGAGTAGGGGAAAACGCCGTTGCATGGGCGCATCCTTCTTTCTGAACTATCTCTATTTCTTTCATTTCCCGTTCCTGTCGCCGCTTCTCTTCCTGTCCTATCTTTTGGTTTTTCTCCTTTGGTCTTTTGTCGCTATATCGGTGAAATATTCTGGACGTAACGTTAAACCCTAATATATAATAATAATATAATAATAATTAATCGTACAAGTGGTTTATCCATTAAAAACAAAAATTTGGTTTATGGATGTATGGATAACAAATGTACGTTTTTTTTTTTAATATAAACCTCTTGTACAGGTACAGCCATCAACCAACATTCAATACGATGATGTGTTAATTGAATTAAAAGTTCTTTGTATTAATAGACAACAAGAGTATTGGTATTTCAATGTTCATAAAAATAGTTTAATTTGTTTTACAACTGCTGCTTGTGTGTTCAATGTGAAACATTGTATACATCCATAGTCAAGCTCGTCGTTGTATATTTACATCAACGGGGGTTCACATTTCAAAATAAATCAATTAACAGTACATTTTGCGACAGCTATTTCTGATTGTCTTCGCTTACTATTGATGACTTAGTGAACGTTATATTATGTATATACTTACATATTGTTGTTTTCCTGAAATTTACAAAAATATAGACAATTAAAAAAAATATAATGTGATCACATGGAGAAAAAAGAATTCAGAATTCATATTCAAATAAGACAGGATTAACGTATGGTGGTACACAAACGTGTTAAGATGGTTGGTTAAACTAGCAGAGAGAGAGAGAGAGAAAGAGAGGGGGAGAGACAGACAGACAGAGAGACAGCTAGAGAGAGAGAGAGTGTGTGTGTGTGTGTGTGTTAAAAATTGTATCCTTATAACTTGCATACAACGTTTTATGTTTGAATATTTGAAAAATAAAAAATAACAGTGCTTTACATTTCTCGCAATTATATTTATGTTAATACAATGGAGAAGAGTTTATGTCAATAGCGTGTAAATTTTTTTTTGAACTTTATATCAAAAGTACATAACCTAGAAATATGATATCCATTACTTTTATGTGTTAATTCTTCAACCAAAATATTACTTACCGGAAAACACTCTTGAACCATTCCCAAAAATTCCAGAAGCGGTTTGGAATCTGTAAATATCGATTATTGTTGATAATTATTTTTCGAAAATCTGTCTAGATATTAGTAAAATGGTGACATATGTTTCATTTTTTACCACGGATAGGGTTGCAATACATGTATACCGAAATGGCACGTAATCATCGCGGCGGGCAACATATGTGTACATAATGTGGCAGAGAACACATACTCCATCGCGACCACCTGGTTTCGCTTCTATTTTTTTTTTAAATAGAAGTTAGTCATAGTGATGTTTTCTTTTTAAGTTAATATTTGTATTTTTGTTCTTTGGTGACCGTCCTTAGTCGGTCCGCATTGAATACTAGTCTTGAGGATTGTTGTGACGTCAATTTATTTCCTTTCATTCTGGTGCTGTATTGTTTGATGCGGCTATTGTTGGTTTGTCAATGTATCTCGTTCTGTTGATTCCATTCATCCTGGTTATTTCCCTTTTACATGCCCATGTCCATGGGCTTATGCCTTTTTAATACCGTCTTGGTTTTTCGTATTACTACTTTGATGTCTGATATACTGTAGATAATAATCGTAATTATATTAAATTTTAATATCATCTTTAATTCTACACTATATACCATACAATTTCTCAACCTGCCCGGGTTCCGCATGCAAAAAGAAGCCTTAAGCGTTGACTTACAATTACAAAATGAGAGTACACATTCTTAATGGCGCTGTCGAGTATTTCAAACTTTACAAGTCGGATAATGGTGACTAACATATGGTAATACACCAAGGGTTCAGACAACGATAAGACACGTCACATGCGACGCTAACCAAACGTTCCCTGACACATGGTCTATGAATATAAGATATAAATTTATCTAATTGTACTTTGAGAAGTGTTCAATATCTCATGTTATTATGCTAAAATGTATATAACATGACCGATCATTGACCTTGACATTAGACGAAGTAATGTTAAAATGTGTCCTACTTACGGTAGATATTGTTACCATTGCATCTATCAATTATGTAAACCATTCAACACTAAAATAACCAACTGCACAAATAATGCTGAATGTTATTAAAACAAAAATAAGGTATGGAGGAAGATTGTTTTATGTACAACAATATCACATCAGACCCAGTCATATACAAGTCAGTAACAACAACTTATAGTTAATTATAAGGAATCTTAATCGCAATGCAAATACATCAAAACAATTAAAAATATTTAAAAAATTTAATTATGACTCAACAAGCACACAGCAGATAGATGGCCGTAAAATATAAAACATGTATGGTAAACCTGGGTGAACATCAACCATGACAAATAGGACCAGATGGATGGGGATATCAATATCCAGTTCAAGCAAAATGTGTTTTGTGCGTAGAAAAACACACATCACTATTTTTAAATGTATGTCTATACTTAAGACTTCTGGTCTCATGCGGGAAATGAGAAGGTTGATGCCTCATAAACCGGTTTAACCACATGACCTGTTTCGTGCTGGGTCAGCAGGGATTACTAGTCTTGAGGCTTGTTGTGGTGTCAATTTAATTCCTTACATTCGATACTGGTGCCTTATTGTTAGAAGCAGCTATTGTTTGTTTGTCAATGTCTCTCGTTCTGTTGGGGGCCGCGTTGGCCTAGTGGTTAAAGTCGCCGACTTGTAACCATAAGAGCCTTTAACCTCCTAGTTCGATTACCGTCCGGGGTGTGCTTGTGTAAGAAAGTTGCCAGTGACTTGCGTAGGTCGGTGGTCTTCTCCGGGTACTCCAGTAAAACTGGCAAGTCCGTAAATGACCTTACATGTAGCTGTTGATCGGACAATAAACCCTTAATAAAACAAACAAACAAACAAACAAACTCTCGTTCTGTTGAGTCTACTCATCCTTTTTTCATGTATGCCCTTTTTGTCATTTGGTGTTTTTTTGACGTTTTCCTTGTTTGTCAGTCCCTCTGATGTAGATGTCATCTTTCTTTAATTTTATACAAAAATAGCAAGATAAGCGCTTTTATGTGCAGGAGCAATTGCATAAAATCTTCCAATCAGATCTGATAGACTTGCGTTGCTGAAGTGAGTTGCTATTAGGTTGTTAATGCGTATATCAACACTTCTGGTGATTTTAATCTTTCCAATCTCTGAGGGTATATTCTTTAACAGATTTACGATTTCTCCAGCTTTTATAATACATGTATCGAGGGATTCTCCAATAGCCTTTCTACACACATTATACCTGATTCTAGATGGTAGTTTTTAAGGGGCCTTACCAACACTTAAGGTAAACATCGATGTTTATCTTCTACGATATTTACTGGTAATAGTATGACCTTACAATAACAAGACGGTAAAACCGACAGACTTGTATATGACTGGCTCTGATGTGATCTTGTAATTAAAATAAAAAAATATGTAACAAGTACAATATATTTTTTAATGAATTTTTTTTTAAATATCTCTTGCAAACTTGCAAATCAAAACTGGCAGCGAATAAGTACAATATCTACATGTACTACTACATTTCTAATAGTGTCATGCTTTTTAATTCTTGATTGCGGAACACAATGCTAGTCACATTTTACTAACTTCGTTTGGAAGATATCTTTATCGCTATTGTTAAAAGGTTAAATGTGGCGTTTAATTTGTTTACTTTACCACGATCAGTTCTTTTTAAATGTATACAAATCGTCTTCTTACATACTACTAACCTCTTGCATGTTGGTGTTATCTGTACTGTTTACTTCTCTACTGTTGATACTCTAACCACTATTTAATGCAGTTTGCATTTGTCTTGTTATCGCGAATAGTATGCGTTCGTCGTTTAGTTATACCAGTGTTTTAAATACGTTATCAACTGCCACGAGACAAGGAAGTATCATTGATGGTTGTTCCCGCCGTGAATTACACAAGATTTGATAATTATAATATCAGGTTATCATATATATAATGCCTTGGTATCATATAGTAAATGACTAGAGTAATGCTTGGTTTTAAGCATTATTCACCAATTATATGTATGAGGTGTGTCTTATTAATAAAAATCATTCCATAATCGTCCACCTTTTGAGGATCAAGCAAGAAATGTGAACTGTATCGACAATTTTATACATGTTATATTATAGTAAATTGAAAGTAAATTATACAAATAGACAGCATATCAGAATAGATTAAATGCTACCATATGTTCATCGACAGTATAGCTAAAGTGTGTGTATAGATTACAGATAATATATTTTACGATAGAGTGGGAGCCTGAATTGTCTGTTTAAAATGAAAAAATAACTCACCCGTTCCATCGCTTTATCAATATTGATGTCGCACGCACTAGAGTCGTTTTGACGTAGATATGGTTCACACCGGTTTGCACAGCGATTCTTATTTTGTAAGCCCGTTGAGCCTTCAAGCTGAATATGCATTATTTTTGTCCCTTTGTATACTAATATAAATATTAATCAATTAATTCATTTTATTATTTACTATATATTATCAATTTGTTGTAACTTGTATCTGGTGAGTCTGCAGGGTGTAAAAGGAAGGAATCTTTACATATCGCGTGTTGTGGTTTCAATATGACCGCTCGCAGTGAAAGTAAACTAGAATTTGGATAAGGTTTGCATATGATATGATAAGTGCACTTAATACGAAAGTATGACTTGTTTTATAAAGATATGTTTGAACAATGTGTGTGTTCGTTTTCTATGGTTAAACTTCACCCCCACACTATTTCAATGATGCCAACGAAAGATGGATGGAAACAAGAAATCCAGAATAGGTCTCGACTCGAAAGTATTTTGTCCTTTTCTTTTTCACAGATTGTGTTTTACCAAAAAATATTATTTCAAAGAAATAAATTACATGAAAATGAGTGCTTACAGTATTTCTTTTATTCCTCTAACGAATTTAAGATTTGTAATACCTTTGCTTTGTTGATGTATTTAAATTACGAACATTTGTTACTTAAAAACAGGATGAGTGGAATCAACAGAACGCGAGAAATTAACAAACAAACAATAGTTGCATCAAACAATTAAGCACCAGAACGTAAGAAAATAATTTGACATCACACCAATCCCCAAGACTAGTAATCCATAAGCAACGACTTAGGGCAGTCACCCATTTAATGAGGCCTTCACCTTCCCACTTCCCGCATAATATTAGAAGTCTTAAGTACAGACATAGACTACATTTCAAAAATTAATAATAAGACCCGTGAAGTGCTCTCAAAATAAATGCATATCGCACTTTTCGTACATTGCCAATACATTGTCTCTCCATCTTGCCAATAATTAGCATACAACGACATCTTTCGGCTCACCACTCATTCCTGTAGGAAGTCTCTGTTCATCAGAAAAATGATGTACGATGTAAAACACATGAATCTGTTTACGTTGTGGCATTAGGTCATTAACGTATTTTCCCAAGGCAATGTATTTTACAATTTACCGATTTGCAATGTTTTAGTCTTATATTTACCACAAAATTGTGATAGTAAGTCACACTTAGGCGAAATCTGTTAGATATAGCGTGTTGTTTACATGTTTCACGTTGTAATTTCGTCTATCCACCTAAGCGTTCCGTAAAGTTTCGAAAGCCAAACTAAAACTTAAAGGAAATAAGAGGAGTTGTGATAACAAAATTCTGTAGAAGGCTATCGTATCAGCTAACTTAGATTTATTATTCCCAAAAATTGTTATGCATACACAACAATAAGTTTATATATTTTACACATTTGCTAATAAATGCTAATGCTAATAACTTCTACAGATCACAATTTTTAAATGGCCGCCTTAAATGACCATCTATGGGGCTTCTGACAAATAGAATATTTTTTGCAGAGACATCTAAACATGAATTGTTAACATTTAAATAGAAATATTTTATAGTTTACATTAACTAATCCCGACGTTAAAGTTTTGTACCAAACTTGATTTGTCTAAAATCGTAGGTATATTCGTCCAAATCTGAAATATTTGGAAAAAGAGAAAACGTGATTATTTTCAAGGGTTTCATTCAATTGGATGTAATGATTTTTTTTGTGTGTGATTTCCTCGTCCTGTTTATTACCAAGGCAGATTCATCATTTACAATAAATATTTTATATATTTACAGCCTCTCCTGTATCATGTGTTTGTTGAGATTTAATGCTCAGAAAGTTTATGTTGAAGATTGGGTTCTCATTTACCGGTTTAACCACAACATTCAATTTGTTGTCTATACGTCCTGATTAGGCAGTTCCGTTGTGGTGACAAGCCGTGAATATTTTTGCGATATGATTTAAATATATTTTTAATTCAATATGATGTTTCCGTGGTCAACAGTCCCTCTGATTCAGATGTCATCCTTCCTTAATTTGTATTTCATATTTTGCATTTCTCACCTTTATCATTAATATTTTGTTGGTAAGACACAAGGCACCATGAATGACTTTAACACAAACAACTATAGGTATGTGCAACTTTGACTTTCGCAGATGCATTAGCACAGCCGGCAGCATTTATTCTCATAACCACACTTTGGCAGTTCTGTCAGGTTGCAGTTATAGGGGGAAGGATGATATATCTACCATATATCACAACGCCTAATCCGTCTCCATTCATTAGAAGATTCTGTGTCAGGCTAAGGTACTATTGTTTAGAACCATATATATCATACCTTGCATGATTTGTGACTTGCATGTGTGTCCTCTAAGGAGTATGTGTAATCAATTGAAAAGCTTTTGTTGCTTTTCAGCAAAAAAATATCGGGCCTTGTCTGTTTGAAATTTTCAACATTGCTTAATGTGTCATACAGGATGTTCCATAATATATGCAACTATTAAAAGCTTTTTTAAGGAGTTTATTTTTAAACTGAATACATAATAATGATATATCAAAATGTTTATTATGACTCCAAGATGTTACCTATCTTCAGTTGTCGACAAGATTTTTCATTAATATATGACGCTCGGTGGAAAACAAAAACGATTCCATGATATACATGTATGTTCTAAAGTACTAAAGAAAAACCAAGAAAATATTCAAAACCCGTAACTCCATGGACATGGGAAAACAAAAGGAAAACGTAAGACTCACACAGAAAAAGAACAAATATTCAATTATAAACTAAAAAAGGAAACATCATGAACATCTATTTAAAACTAGAAGCGAAACCAGGTGCTCGCGATTGAGTAAGTGTTTCCTGCTACACATACGCTATATGATGTCCGTTGTGACCTTTAACCAAAAGCCCACGTTCACGTAAGTTCCTAAATACAGACTTGAAAGTGCTCTCTTGATTGCAGCTTTTAATTCATCTAAAGTATCAGAAGCTGGTACGTACACCCTTTCCTTTAAATATTCCCGCAGAACAAATCTAACTGGTTCAAATCATGTGAGTGTGGTGGCAATTCTTTACATGTCCCGAATGAAAGAAATCGTCCATTTAATGTCTGCTCCAGGTATTTATAGAAAATTTCTGGTAGTATGTGGCGTAGATCCATCATGATGAAATCAAATATCTTCGTATTCCCTTTCCCTCATAAATGATGCTTGTTAACCTCCTGGCACGATAAAGATCCCCATGTAAAGTTCGGAAACGCCGTTGCATGGGCTGTTCCTTCTTTCTGAACTATCTCTTTTACTTTCATTCCCCGTTCCTGTCACCGCTTCTCTTCCTGTCATATCTTTTAGATTTTTCTTATTTGGTCTTTTGTGACGATATCGGAGAAATATTTTGGAAGTGACCATAGAAATATTATTGTGTAAGTTAGTATTTCCCAGTCTGTAACTAGAGACATTTCACAACCCTCAGGTTATTGAGATCTTGTTTACAAACTTAGAAGAATTATAAAACAATCCTGACATATTTTCTGTTGCTACATTTACTGCCTCTTATAGACTTTGGCATAGTACACATTTTAACAATACTACTTGGTTTCGATGAAGGGCTCCAGTTTAAAGCTCCCTATATCGAGAAGGCGGGGTCCTGATATCTGTCCTTCTGAATGATAGCTGGACTTCGCGTTGTTCTTTATATCTGAGCACACACTATTGTTAACAATAGCTTGACACATAACTGGGTGGGTTTTGCACCCCTACGGTCACCAATCCCCCATTTGTTATTCCTAGCAGTTGAAGTTGGCTTATGTGTGGCTGTTGTAACTCTGCGAGCGCACTGATTTTTCATCAATGCCATTTTTAATATACTTAACTATATGTGGAGTCTATAAATCTACCACTTTTTAGCCAATACTGTCAGCTTTATGCTACTAGACTATGTCAAATGTTCGTGTTTCCAATTGCCTTTTGTAAATATGTGTATACGGTTTACTAGGTTATATTGTTATGGACAATTGATGTGGGAGGTTAGTTGTTGAGATGATTTACAGCGTCATGGCCATGAAACGTATTTATTGAATGTTTAAATGTATGTCTATACTTAAGACTTCTAGTCTCATGCGGAATGTGGGAAGGTTGAGGCCTCATTAACCGGTTAAACCACACCGCCTGGTTTCGTGCTGGGTGACCGTCTTAAGTAGGTCTTCATGAATTACTAGTCTTGAGGATTGTTGTGATTTCGATGTAATTACTAACATACTGGTACCTAATTGTTTGGTGCAGTTATTGTTTGTTTGTCAATGCACCCTTTGAAGATTAATACACAGTTGTTCTAAAATCTGATTTATGTTTTGTGATGAATTGATATATATTGGCTAATATAACATAAAACAATCTGTATTAAATGATCTCATGATGAAATTATCGACCTAACAAGTTGACAATCATCACGGCCATTTACACAAAATCACACTTTATGATGTATATGTATACAAAATTCTCATTCATATATTTATAGATTTCAAGAAACTTAAATTTTGATTGTTTCTCAGTCATTTTAACCATGGGTGTATCCACCTGCTAAAATTAATTTTAGATGTAAATTGGGAAGAAAGCACTAGAAGAAGGGGTTCAGGTTTGTTCAAATGATTGCTCTTTGACACCTAGGGCGCAGATTAGGTGGCCAAAAGGGGAATATTTGACAAAATTTCAAACATCTAATCAACTAGGTAATTTATATCTTAATGCTTGCATATGTAGTACGTAACGTTTGGGCTCGAAAACCAAGTTTGTTCAAGACTAGACCCTGGGGTGCAAAAATAAGAACTCAATACAATGCACCCATAGGGGAAGGTAATTCAGTTCCAATGATCGGAATACATTCCCAGGGGGTGCCACTTGGGGTCCAAATTTGAAAAAGTTGTCAAAAATCAACAACTTTTATAAACTAAATGGTATAATGGCATTCTTGGATACATAGTTACTTTAGGGCATAGGGACCCAAGTTTATTCAAGATTTGAACTTTTGTTTTAAAAAAGTAACGCGTATGGGGGTCAAAGTTAAACACTACTATATGGTATCATGTTTTCGACTAACGTAACACTGCATTGAAAAATTATTTCAAAATATATAACTCTTAATTTACAGTATGCTTTTAAATTTGAACTTTCTTTGCCCGTATGAACCTTCGATTCAAATAACGGTCGGTCGTCATTTACTTGGACAGAACATAGTACTCAAACCACACAAATTGAATTAGAAACACGCAATGGGCGCTACATTGAAAAATTATTCATAGTTTGAAATAATAATCGAAAAAACAAAGCCGATATTCACCATATAAAAAGGAGCAAGAGTCAAGAGTCACCATAAGAAAAATTACAAGTTTTGATGACGAAGGAGAAACACCATTAACGGGAGAGGAATAGAAGTAGCAAAATTAACATCAAAGCAGAGCGGTAAAGATAAGGCGACGAGGAGTAAACCCCCCTTTTTATACCGTGCATACTACTTGTTATATTAATATATTAATACAAAAATATATAATCAAAGACAGACAGACGGACGGACGGACGCGGAAGGACGGGCTGACTTTGGATGGAATGACTGATTGACTTATTAACAACTAATA
>JAUMGZ010196494.1:0-12829 GCA_032359645.1 Pododesmus macrochisma | reverse complement strand
AACTCGTTTAGGGACCTATATATCTTTATACTATATAAGATATCTAATGATAAATAAGATATCTTATAAACTTTATAAGATTATGTTTAAACTTACAAAATTAAAGTTTATGGGATATCTTATAAAATATACAAAATTGATAATTGAAATGGTTCAACAATACATCTAAAATCTTTAATCTTTAACCAACAATTTTCTGTGCCTTGTCCACGACTCCAGGCCTAACTACTAATCAAACGTATTCAGCGAACGATCAAGAGAAAATGAATTTATAAAGACAAGACCGAGACAAAGTCCCAAAAAGGGGAATTAAGGATAAAAACTACACCCCAACAATACTGCTATGAGATTTCTTATAAACTGTATAAGTTTAATCAACCACTTAGTTTAAGTTGGCTTGCCGTAGGAACCAGTTAACGTAAGAATAGCGTAGTAAGTAGAAATGCCAGGATGAGTTTACGTTATGAATGCTTTATTTTGTAAAGTCATACTTATTGTATACTACTTGAACACTGGTTATAAACGTTCTGTTATATTTACTACATTGTATTAATGTTTTTATTTAGGCATATGTATCTCACAAAAGCCAACAGATAAATGTATACCTTTAAATACCGATCAAATCATCAGATAGATGAATATTAAATAGCATTTTATAATTGCAAATTAGATTTAACGTATGTCCTCGGTATTGTTTGAGTTTATAAGGTTTGCTGCAACACATAATTTAGTTTTTGATATTTGTTGATATACGTATGGACCTGTGCTTATTAATGTGGCGATTACTGCCAATCTTTATTGTCGAGAGACAATGCTATCAATGATCATTGTCGGTTGTCTTTAGATCATTAGAACTATAACAAAACAATCATTCATTATGAATATTCATTGTACGCATGTATCAAGTTAAAACCCCTTAGTTAAACACAGGCGTTGGATATCATCGTGTCCAATATGGCGGAAATAGAGAGAAGAACTTAGTGTCATGGCGACGAGTACATATGATGTCAGACATCCGGGCTTTTTAACGAAATAATGGAGTTTATTAACCAGTATGAATATAATGAAAGAAAATGATTTGATAATGGAATATTAACGAAGTGAATATCTTATTTATATGGTAAGTACTGATTTCTTTAGACAAATCTTTTTTTTAAAAAATAAATGTCTTTACAAATCAAAAATCCATCCAATTGTCAAAATGTTTCTCAACTTACAAACAAAACTGCAAAAATTTCAATGAATATACATAAATAAAGTTTCTTGTTTTATAATACCTGATGATGCATTTAACATAGTGTGCATGTCCAAACTTTGCCCACAAATAAATAAACATTGTTAGATGTAGGATATGATTACGGGGATAATCTGCAAAGACCAAGGAATATATATATATATATTTGCTCTATATAAGATATATGTTGGACTTGGACATAGAAGACAAGGATCGATTAACAAGACTGTTGTGTTAAACAACGTTCCCTGTACCCCATTAACGATGTAACGTGATCTGATTACTATATACTTTCTATTTCCATCTTGCAAGAAAGGTTAAATGTTCCCTAAAACAAGTTCTTACCTATTTCATAAAGAATTAATACACAATAGCTGTCTACATATTGAGTTAGGGGGTAGGTAATGAAACTGTAATGCATTGGTAATCACAGAATACTCAAATATTCGACAGATGGCTTTAGAATAAAGGTGTATGTCAGTCGTAATGCGCCATTAATTGATTACTTTTACATATATATGTGTGTTAGATATATGGATGTTTATCAAAGGTATACAAAGAGGTGTATATGTGCTTGTTTACACTATTGAGAGAAAAGAGAAACTTCTTTTTACAGTGATCAAACTGAGTTTTTTATCTATGGGGTCGACAAAATATGGTTATAAATATCTAAATGTGACACACAATATATGTAATTCTTCTGAGACTATGTATATCTGAGACATGTATATCTGAGACTATGTATATCTGAGACTATGTCTATCTGAGACTTTGTATATCTGAGACTACGTATATCTGAGACTACGTAAATCTGAGACTACGTATATCTGAGGCTACGTATATATGAGACTATGTATATCTGAGACTATGTCTATCTGAGACATTTATATCTGAGACTACGTATATCTGAGACTACGTATATCTGAGACTATGTATATCTGAGGCTATCTATATCTGAGACTTTGTATATCTGAGACTACGTATATCTGAGACATGTATATCTGAGGCTACGTATATCTTAGACTATGTATGTCTGACTATATCTGAGACTATGTATATCTGAGGCTATCTTTATCTGAGACTTTGTATATCTGAGACTATGTATATCTGAGACTATGTATATCTGAGGCTATGTATATCTGAGACTATGTATATCTGAGACTATGTATATCTGAGACTATCTATATCTGAAACTATGTATATCTGAGGCTATCTATATCTGAGACTATGTATATCTGAGAATAGGAGAACTGAGAACCCCTAGTTCATTTTTGTCAAGGTGAACAACTTTGTGTGTAGATATTCCGGCTCTACTTAAATAAACAATGTCAAGGTGAACTACTTTGTGTGTAGATATTCCGACTCTACTTAAATAAACAATGTCAAGGTGAACTACTTTGTGTGTAGATATTCCGGCTCTACTTAAATAAACAATGTCAAGGTGAACTACTTTGTGTGTAGATTTCCGGCTCTACTTAAATAAACAATGTCTCCTCCATTAAACTTCTTAGGTTGTCTTTTCTTTTAGTTTATTTGTCTACAGAATAAAAAGAATTGTTTCTTGGTGAATCTCATTAACAATGTTAGTTTAATATACAATACCACTATAAACACTATATACAAAACGTTTGGTCTACATTAGAGCCCAATACACTCGGCCTACCTTGGAGTCTGATTCATTCGTCCTACTTTATAGCCTGATTCATTCGTCCTACTTTATAGCCTGATACATTCGTCCTACCTTGAAGCCTGAAACAAAAGATATACCTTGAAGCCTGATATATTCGGCCTACCATGGAGCCTTATACATTCGTCCAACTTTCAAGCCCGATACACTCGCCCTACCTTGGAGCCGCCTGATACATTCGTCTTACCTTAGAGCCTGATAAATTCTTCCTACCTTGGAGCCTGATACATTTGGTCTACATTGAAACCTGATACATTAGCCTACCATGGAGCCAGATGTATTCGGCCTTCCCTGGAGCCTGATATATTCGGTCTACCTTGGGGCCAGATACATCGGTCTACCATGGAGCCTGATACATTCTGTTTACCATGGAACCTGATACATTCGTTCTACCATGACACCTGATCAATATATTCGGCCTCCCTTGGAGCCTGATACATTTATCCTAACTTGGAGCCTGATACATTTGGTGTACATTGATGCCTGATACAGTCGTCCTACCTTGGAGCCTGACATATTCGGTCTACCTTTGAGCCTGATACATTCGGCCTACCATGGAGCCTGATACATTCGGCATACCATGGAGCCTAATATATTCGGCCTACATTGGAGCCTGATACATACGTCATACCCTGGAGCCTGATACATTCGGCCTACATTGGAGCCTGGATACATATCAGGCTCCAATGTAGGCCGAATGTATCAGGCTCCAAGGTAGACCGAATGTATCATGCTCCACAGTAAGCCTAATATTTCAGACTCTAAGGTAGGCAGAATATATCAGGCTCCAAGATAGACCAAATGTATCAGGCTCCAAGGTAGACCGAATATATTAGGCTCCATGGTAAACCAAATATATCAGACTCTAAGGTAGGCCGAATATATCAGGCTCAAAAGGTAGGCCAAATGTGACAGGCTCCAAGGAATGCTGAATTTATTAGGCTCCAAGGAATGCCGAATGTATCAGGCTCCAAGGTAAGCCGAATGTATCAGGCTACAAGGTCACCCGAATATATCAGTCAAAGGTAGGCCGAAAGTATGTTGTTCCAAGGTAGACCGACTGAATCAGGCTCCAATGCAGATGGAATATATCAGGCTCCAAGGAAACCTGAATATATCAGGCTCCAAGCAAGGAAGGTCGAATGTATCAGGCTCCAAGGTAGACAGAATATAACAGGCTCCTAGGTAAACCGAATATACAAGGCTCTAAGATGGGCCGAATTTATCAGGCTCCAAGGTAGACCGAATGTATCAGGCTCTAAGGAAGGCTGAGTATGTCAGGCTCGAAGAAGGCCAAATGTATCAGGCTCTTAGGTAGGCCGAATTTACCAGGCTCCATGGTAGGCCGAATGTATCAGGCTCCATGTTAGACCAAATATATCAGACTCAAAGGGGTAGACCAAAAGTATCAGGCTCCATGGTAGGCCGAATGTATCGGGCTCAAAGGTATACCAATGTATCAGGCTCCAAGGTAGACCGAATGTATCAGGCACCCAGGAAGGCCGAATATATCAGGCTCAAAGGTAGAGTGAATGTGTCAAGCTCCAAGGAAGGCCTGCTATATTCGGTCTTCCTTGGTTCCTTATACACTTGGTCTACCATGGAGCCTGATTCAATAGATCTACCATGGAGCTGATTAATTTGGCTTACTATTGAACCTGATGCATTCGGCTTACTACGGAGCCTGATACTTTCGGCCTACCATGGAGCCATATACACACGGCTTTCCATGGAGCCTGATACAGTCGGCCTACCTTGAAGCCTGATACATTCGGCCTACCATGGAGCCTGTTACATTCGGCCTACCATGGAGCCTGTTACATCCGGCCTACCATGGAGCCTGATACATACGGTCTTCCCTGGAACCTGATACATTCGGCCTACCTCTGAGCCTGATACATTCGTGCTATCATGGAGCCTGATACATTTGGCATACCCTTGAGTCTGATATATTCGGCCTTCCTTGGAGCCTAATACATTCGGACTACCTTGGAGCCTTATACATTCGTCCTACCCTGGAGCCTGATATATTCGGCATACCTTGAAGCCTAATACATTCGGCCTATCTTGGAGCCTGCTACATTTTGCCTACCATGGCGCCTGATACATTCGTCCTACCTTAGAGCCTGACACATGCGGCCTTCATTGGAGCCTGATACATTCAATCTCTTGGAGCCTGATACATTCGGTCTACCTTGAAGCCATATACATACGGCCTACCATGGAGCTTGATACAGTCGGCGTACCACGGAGCCTGATACATTCGGCCTACCATGTAGCCTGATACATCCAGCTCACCATGGAGCCTGATACATACGGTCTACCCTGGAACCTGATACATTCGGCCTACCTTTGAGCCTGATACATTCGTGCTATCTTAGAGCCTGATATATTTGGCAAACCTTTGAGTCTGATACATTCGGACTTCCTTGGAACCTGGTACATTCGTCCTACCCTGGAGCCTAATATATTCGGCTTACCTTAAGTCTAATACATTCGGCCTATCTTTGAGCCTGATACATTTGGCATACCCTTGAGTCTGATACATTCGGCCTACCGTGTAGCCTGATACATCCGGCCTACCAATGAGCCTGATACATACGGTCTACCCTGGAACCTGATACATTCGACCTACCTCTGAGCCTGATACATTCGTGCTATCATAGAGCCTGATACATTTGGCAAACCCTTGAGTCTGATACATTCGGCCTTCCTTGGAGCCTGATACATTCGGACTACCTTGGAGCCTGGTACATTCGTCCTACCCTGGAGCCTTATATATTCGGCTTACCTTAAGCCTAATACATTCGGCCTATCTTGGAGCCTGCTACATTTTGCCTACCCTGGCGCCTGATACATTCGTCCTACCTTAGAGCCTGACACATTCGGCCTTAATTTGAGCCTGATACATTCGGCTTTCCTTGAAGCCTGTTTCATTCGTCCTACCTTGGAGCCTGTTTCATTCGTCCTACCTTGGAGCATGATACTTTCGGCAAATCATGGAGCCTGATACATACGGTCTACCCTAGAACCGGATACATTCGGCCTACCTCTGAGCCTGATACATTCGTAATATCATGGAGCCTGATACATTTGGCATACCCTTGAGTTTGATACATTCGGCCTTCCTTGGAGCCTGATACATTCGGACTACCTTGAAGCCTGATACTGTCGGCCTACCATGGAGCCTGACACATCCAGCCTTCATTGGAGTCTGATACATTTGGTCTACCTTGAAGCCTGATACATTCAGCCTTCCTAGGAGCCTAAAACATTCAGCCTTTCGTGGAACCTGATATATATTCAGCTTTCCTTGGAGCCTCACACATTCGGTTAATCTTCGAGCCTGATACATTTGGACTACCTCTGAGCCTTATACATTCAGCTTTCCTTGAAGCCTGGTACATTCAGCCTTTCTTGGAGCCTGATACATTCGGTCTATCTTTGAGCCTGATATATTCGTCCCATCCTACCTTAGAGCTTGATACATTCGGTCTACCCTAGAGTCTGATACATCCGGTCTTCCTTAGAGCCTAATACATTCGTCCTACCTTAGAGCCTGATACATTCGGCCTACCACGAAGCCTGATATATTTGGCTTACCCTAGAGCCTGGTACATTCGGTCTACCTTAGAGCATGATACATTCGGCCTTCTTTTGAGCCTGATACATCCGACCTACCTTGAAGCCTAATACATTCGGTCTACATTGGAGCCTGATACAGTCGGGTTATTTTGGAGCCTGATACATTCAGCCTTCACAGGAGCCTAATACATACAGCCTTTCGTGGAACCTGATATATATTCAGCTTTCCTTGGAGTTTGTTACATTTGACCTATCATGGAGCCTGATACATTCGGCTTTCCTTGGAGCCTAATGCATTAGGACTAAATTGGTACCCGATGCATTCGAACCACTTATGTACCGATACATTCGGACTACCTTGGCATCTGATACATTCGTCCTATCATGAAACCTGATCAATATAATCGGCCTACCTTGGAGCCTGATATATGCATCCTAACTTGGAGCCTGATACATTTGGTGTACATTGATGCCTGATACAGTCGTCCTACCTTGGAGCCTGATATATTCGGTCTACCTTTGAGCCTGATACATTCGGCCTACCATGGAGCCTGATACACTCGACATACCATGGAGCCTAATATATTCGGCCTACATTGATGCTTGATACAGTCGTCCTATCTTGGAGCCTGATATATTCGGTCTACCTTTGAGCCTGATACATTCGGCCTACCATGGAGCCTGATACATTCGGCATACCATGGAGCCTGATACATTCGGCCTACATTGGAGCCTGATACATCCGGTCTCAATGGAGCCTGTTACAAACGGTCAACCCTGGATCCTGATACATACGGCCTACCAAGGAAGGTTGAATATGTCAGGCTCTAAGGAAGGTCAAATGTATCAGGCTCCAATATAGAACCGAATGAATCAGGCTCCAATGTAGGCCGAATGTATCAGGCTCCAAGGTAGACCGAATGTATCAGGCTCCACAGTAGGCCTAATATTTCAGACTCTAAAGTAGGCCGAATATATCAGGCTTCAAGGTAGACCAAATGTATCAGGCTCCAAGGTAAGCCGAATGTATCAGGCTACAAGGTCACCCGAATATATCAGTCAAAAATAGGCCGAATGTATGTTGTTCCAAGGTAGACCGACTGAATCAGGCTCCAATGCAGATGGAATATATCAGGCTCCAAGGAAACCTGAATATATCAGGCTCCTAGCAAGGAAGGCCGAATGTATCAGGCTCCGAGGTAGACAGAATATATCAGGCTCCAAGGTAAACCAAATATACCAGGCTCTAAGGTAGGCCGAATGTATCAGGCTCCAAGGTAGACCGAATGTATCAGGCTCTAAGGAAGGCTGAATATGTCAGGCTCCAAGGAAGGTCAAATGTATCAGGCTCTTAGATAGGACGAATATACCAGGCTCCATGGTTGGCCGAATGTATCAGGCTCCATGTTAAACCAAATATATCAGACTCAAAGGGGTAGACCAAATGTATTAGGCTCAAAGGTAGACCGAATGTATCAGGCACCCAGGAAGGCCGAATATATCAGGCTCCAAGGTAGAGTTAATGTATCAAGCTCCAAGGAAGGCCTGCTAAATTCGGCCTTCATTGGTTCCTTTTACACTTGGTCTACATAAGAGCTCGATATACTTGGCCTACCTTGGAGCCTGAAACACTCGTCCTACCATGGAGTCTGATACATTAGATCTACCATGGAGCTGATAAATTTGGCTTACCATTGAACCTGATACATTCGGGCTACTACGGAGCCTGATACTTTCGGCCTACCATGGAAACATATACATACGGCCTACCATGGAGCCTGATACAGTCGGCCTACCTTGAAGCCTGATACATTCGGCCTACCATGGAGCCTGATACATACGGTCTACCCTGGAACCTAATAAATTCGGCCTACCTCTGAGCCTGATACATTCGTGCTATCATGGAGCCTGGTACATTTGGCATACCCTTGAGTATGATACATTCGGCCTTCCTTGGAGCCTGATACATTCGTCCTACCCTGGAGCCTGATATATTCGGCATACCTTGAAGCCTAATAAAATTCGGCCTATCTTGGAGCCTGGTACATTTGGCATACCCTTGAGTCTGATACATTCGGCCTTCATTGGAGCCTGATACATTCAACCTTTCTTGGAGCCTGATACATTCGATCTACCATGGAGCCTGATACAGGCGGCCTACCGTGTAGCCTGATACATCCGGCCTCCCGTGGAGCCTGATACATACGGTCTATCCTGGAACCTGGTACATTCGGCCTACCTCTGAGCCTGATACATTCGTGCTATCATAGAGCCTGATACATTTGGCAAACCCTTGAGTCTGATACATTCGGCCTTCCTTGGAGCCTGATACATTCAGACTACCTTGGAGCCTGGTGCATTCGTCCTACCCTGGAGCCTGATATATTCGGCTTACCTTAAGCCTAATACATTCGGCCTATCTTGGAGCCTGCTACTTTTTGCCTACCGTGGCGCCTGATACATTCGTCCTAACTTAGAGCCTGACACATTCGGCCTTAATTGGAGCCTGATACATTCAGCCTTTCTTGGAGCCTGATATATTCAGCCTTCCTTGGAGCCTGATACTTTCGGTCTATCTTGAAACCTGATACATTCTTCCTTCCTTGAAGCCTGTTTCATTCGTCCTACCTTTGAGCCTGTTTCATTCGTCCTACCTTGGAGCCTGATACTTTCGACAAACCATGGAGCCTGATACATACGGTCTACCCTAGAACCGGAAGCATTCGACCTACCTCTGAGCCTGGTGCATTCGTGCTATCATGGAGCCTGAAACATTTGGAATACCTTTGAGCCTGATACTTTCGGCCAACCATGGAGCCTGACACATTCACCCTTCATTGGAGCCTGATACATTTGGTCTACCTTGAAGCTTGATACATTCAGCCTTCCCAGGAGCCTAATACATTCAGCCTTTCGTGGAACCTGATATATATATATTCAGCTTTCCTTGGAGCCTCACACATTCGGTTAACCTTCGAGCCTGATACATTTGGAGTACCTCTGAGCCTAATACATTCAGCTTTCCCTGAAGCCTGGTACATTCAGCCTACCTTAGAGCTTGACACATTCGTCGTACCTTAGAGCCTGATACATTCGGCCTACCACGGAGCCTGATATATTTGGCTTACCCTGGAGCCTGGTACATTTAATCTACCTTAGAGCATGATACATTCGGCCTTCTTTTGAGCCTGATACATTCGACCTACCTTGAAGCCTAATACATTCGGTCTACATTGGAGCCTGATACAGTCGGGTTATTTTGGAGCCTGATACAGTCGGCCTTCCTAGGAGCCTAATACATTCAGCCTTTCGTGGAACCTGATATATATTCAGCTTTCCTTGGAGTTTGTTACATTCGACCTATCATGGAGCCTGATACATTCGGCCTTCCTTGGACCTAATGCATTTGGACTAAATTGGAACCCGATGCATTAAAAAATCCTATGTACCGATACATTCGGACTACCTTTGATTCTGATACATTCGGCCTACCTTGGAGCCTGACACATTTGGCCTTCATTTGAGCCTGAAACATTAAACCTTTCTTGGAGCCTGATACATTCGGTCTACCTTAGAGTCTGATATATTCGGCCTACCATGGAGCCTGACACATTCTGCCTTCATTGGAGCCTTATACATTCAGCCTTCATTGAAGCCTGATATATTCAGCCTTCCTTGGAGCCTGATACATTCGGCCTTCCTTGGAGCCTGACACATTCAGCCTTCATTGGAGTTTGATACATTCGGTCTACCTTTGATCCTGATACATTCGGCCTATCTTAGAGCCTGAAACATTCGCCCTTCCTCGGAGACTGATATATTCAGCCTTCTTTGGGGCCTGCTACATTTGGCCTACCTTGGAGCCTGACACATTCGGCCTTCATTGGAGCCTGATATATTCAGCCTACCTTGGAGCCTGATACATTCAGCACTTCTTATAGCCTGATATAATCAGCCTTCCTTTGAGCCTGATACATTCGGTCTGTCTTGAAGCCTGATACATTCGCCCTACCTTAGAGCTTGATATATTTGGTGTGCCCTAGAGCCTGATACATTCGGCCTTCCTTGGAGCCTGTTACATTCGTCCTACCTTGGAGCCTGATACTTTCGGCCAACCATGGAGCCTGATATATTCGGACTACCTTGGAGCCTGACACATTCGGCCTTTATTGGAGCGTGATACATTTGGTCTACCTTGAAGCCTGATACATTCAGCCTTTCGTGGAACCTGATATATTCAGCTTTCCTTGGAGCCTGATACATTCGGCTTACCTTGGAGCCTGGTACATTCGGTCTTTCTTGGAGCCTGATACATTCGTCCTACCTTAGAGCTTGATATATGGTCTACCCTAGAGCCTGATACATTCGGCCTTCCTTGAAGCCTGTTACATTCGTCCTACCTTGAAGCCTGATACTTTCGGCCAACCATAGAGCCTGACACATTCGGCCTTCATAGGAGCCTGATACAATCAGCCTATATTGGAGCCTGATAAATTCAGCCTTCCTTGGAGCCTGATATATTCAGGTTTCCTTGGAGCCTGATATATTCCGTCTACCTTGGAGCCTGATACATTCGGGCTACCATAGAGCCTGATACATTCGGCCTTCATAGGAGCCTGATACATTCAGCCTATATTGGAGCCTGATAAATTCAGCCTTACTTGGAGCCTGATATATTCAGGTTTTCTTGGAGCCTGATATATTCCGTCTACCTTGGAGCCTGATACATTCGGGCTACCTTGGTTCCTTATACATTAAATGCGGACCAACTTGATATCTGATACATACAGACCACCTTGATATCTGATACATTCAGAGCACCTTGATATCTGATACATTCAGACCACCTTGATATCTGATACATTCAGATCACCTTGATATCTGATACATCAGACCACCTTGATATCTGATACATTCAGACAACCTTGATATCTGATACACTCAGACCACCTTGATATCGGATACATTCAGAGCACCTTGGTTCCTGATATATTTGGACTGCTTTGGTTCCTTATACATTCCGACGACTTTGGTTCATGATACAATTATAAATGAATCAGAAGTCATGGCCGTAACTAAGGTGTCATAACAGCCGAGGCAAACCCTATAAATTGTATGTATTCTTAAAAAAACATAATCTACTATTAAAGTATGTAATCTAGCAAAATTCAGGCGAGGCAATTGCCTCGGCTGCCTGATAGGTAGTTACGGCCATGGAAGTCGGGAGTCATAGTCATTTTTGAGGACTAACGTTTTTCTCTCACACAATATGGTTTGCCGCTCCAGCCAAGACGTTTAAACTTCAGGAAATAAGAACCGGTCAAAGTTATGAAATCACTACCAAGAGATATCGGGACTGCTCAAGACAATGCATTTACCACTTAGAGATATTGGAACCGTTCAAATCGATACATTTACCAAATTGGGATATCGGAATAGCCCAACATAAATTTAGTGTGAATTTTGCTTCTATTTTAGCAACACTTTAATATTCATAAAACTTAAGCATACAAATATCATGTAAATTGATGACAACACTTTAATTACCCTTAGTACTAAAACGTATGAATAAATCAAATTCTTTCTTCAATGTTTTTTTTGTTTTCGGTAGATCAAAATACACTATGATTGTCGTGTGCTAAGGTATCGTCATTATAAAACCTGTGTCAGGTTGTGTACTGTTGACGAGAGATAAGAAGCATTTAAAGCCCAAATATATGAGATACATTCATTATATATACAATAATCTTGCATTCAGTTATGATATATACCAGGCATGTTTATTGTTGTCGTTTCTGGGACTTTGCCGAATTCTTGCTCATCCATTTAAAAAATTAACTAGAATAACACTTCGTTATCAGACGTTATCTTACAAATGCAGTGCGAAGTTAAAATAAAGTAATCTTCTCGCTCCCTGTTATATGCTCAACATTACGGGGTACGAGGAGGAGGACTGGTTGGTCCGCTGTTAGGATCATGTAACCTAGTGAAGTATCATGTCAAAGTGTCTAAGGCGTGATATTTCAGTGAGACAGTACTATAAAGTCGCCACCAGAACGCACTGTCACACGCAGACACCGTCTCGATATGACCTAGTCATTAGTTAAAGGGACGTTAAACCCAAATAAATCAAACAAACAAACAAATATTATACAGTATCGTCATTGTTAGACGTTCACTTACATATGTAGTACGTATTGTTATACAATATCGTCATTGTTAGACGTTATCTTACATATGTAGTACGTATTGTTATACAATATCGTCATTGTTAGACGTTATCTTACATATACAGGAGGTATTGTTATACAATATCGTCATTG
>JAUMGZ010196472.1:0-12832 GCA_032359645.1 Pododesmus macrochisma | reverse complement strand
AGAGAACACCTAGATAAATCAAAACTAGGAAACTAAAACAGAAGTAAAGAACATCTAGATATATCACAGCTAGGCAGTTAAACAGAGGAAGAGAACACCTACCTAAATTAAAACTAGGAAGCTAAAACAGAAGTAAAGAACATCTAGATATATCACAGTTCGGAAGCTAAAACAGAAAAAAGAACATCTAGATAAATCAAAGCAAGGAAACTTCAAACGGGGTAGAGAACACCTAGATAAATCAAAGCTAGGAAGCTAAAACAGAGGTAGAGAACGTCTAGATAAATCAAAACTAGGAAGCTAACACAGAGGTAGAGAGCACCTAGATAAATCAAAGCTAAGGAAGCTTAAACAGAAAAAAGAACATCTAGATAAATAAAAACTAGGAAGCTAAAACAGAGGTAGAGAACACCTAGATAAATCAAAACTAGGAAGCTCAAACAGAGGTAGAGAACACCTAGATAAACCAAAGTTAGGAAGCTAAAACAGAGATAGAGAACACCTAGATTAATTAAATCTAGGAAGCTTAAACAGAGGTAGAGAACACCTAGATAAATCAAAACTAGGAAACTAAAACAGAAGTAAAGAACATCTAGATATATCACAGCTAGGCAGTTAAACAGAGGAAGAGAACACCTACCTAAATTAAAACTAGGAAGCTAAAACAGAAGTAAAGAACATCTAGATATATCACAGTTCGGAAGCTAAAACAGAAAAAAGAACATCTAGATAAATCAAAGCAAGGAAACTTCAAACGGGGTAGAGAACACCTAGATAAATCAAAGCTAGGAAGCTTAAACAGAAAAAAGAACATCTAGATAAATAAATATTAGAAAGCTAAAACAGAAGAAGAGAACACCTAGATAAATCAAAGCTAGGAAGCTAAAACAGAAAAAAAGAACATCTAGATAAATCAAAGCTAGGCAGATAAAACAGAAGTAGAGGACATCTAGATAAATCAAAACTAGGAAGCTTAAACACAGGTAGAGAACACCTAGATAAATTAAAACTAGGAAGCTCAAACAGAGGTAGAGGACATCTAGATAAATGAAAGCTAGGAAGCTAAAACTGAGGTAGAGAACACCTAGATAAATCAAAACTAGGAAGCTAAAACAGAGATAAAGAACACTTACATAAATCAAAACTAGGAAGTTCAAACAGAGGTAGAGAGAATCTAGATAAATAAAAACTAGGAAACTTCAAACGGGGTAGAGAACACCTACATAAATCAAAGTTAGGAAGCTATAACAGAGATAGAGAACACCTAGATAAATCAAAACTAGGAAACTAAAATAGAAGTAAAGAACATCTAAATATATCACAGCTAGGCAGCTTAAACAGAGGTAGAGAACACCTACATAAATTAAAACTAGGAAGCTAAAACAAAAGTAAAGAACATCTAGATATATCACAGCTAGGAAGCTAAAACAGAAAAAAGAACATCTAGATAAATCAAAGATAGGCAGCTAAAACAGAGGTAGAGAACGTCTAGATAAATCAAAACTAGGAAGCTAACACAGAGGTAGAGAACACCTAGATAAATCAAAGCTAGGAAGCTAAAACAGAAGTAGAGAACACCTAGATAAATAAAAACTTGGAAGCTTAAACAGAAGTAGAGAACACCTAGATAAATCAAAACTAGGAAGCTAAAACAGAAGTAAAGAAGATCTAGATATATCACAGCCAGGAAGCTTAAATAGAGGTAGAGAACACCTAGATAAAACACAACTATGAAGAGACGGTGTAGCTTAAACAGAGGTAGAGAACACCTACATAAATCAAAACTAGGAAGCTAAAACAGAAGTAAAGAACACCTAGATTAATTAAATCTAGGAAGCTTAAACAGAGGTAGAGAACACCTAGATAAATCAAAACTAGGAAACTAAAACAGAAGTAAAGAACATCTAGATATATCACAGCTAGGCAGCTTAAACAGAGGTAGAGAACACCTACATAAATCAAAACTAGGAAGCTAAAACAGAAGTAAAGAACATCTAGATATATCACAGCTAAGCAGCTTAAACAGAGGTAGAGAACACCTACATAAATTAAAACTAGGAAGCTAAAACAGAAGTAAAGAACACCTAGATATATCACAGCTAGGCAGCTTTAACAGAGGTAGAGAACACCTAGATCAATCAAAACTAGGAAGCTAAAAATGAAGTAAAGAACATCTAGATATATCACAGCTAGGCAGTTTAAACAGAGGTAGAGAGAATCTAGATAATTCAAAACTAGGAAGCTTATACAGAGGCAGAGGACACCTACATAAATCAAAACTAGGAAGCTAAAACAGATGTTAATAACATCTATATATATCACAGCCAGGAAGCTTAAATAGAGGTAGAGAACACCTAGATAAAACACAACTATGAAGAGACGGTGTAACTTTCGACGTTGCGCATTTATGGCGAATTTAAAGTGCTATCTCGCCGCAGACACATTGACACGATATTTCACGGGGTCACATTATCCTGACACCGAGCCAACCAGTCTTCCCCCTACCTAGTAATGCTTGGCACTTAGCAGGGAGGGAGAAGATTGCCTAATTTTAATGCCTTAGGTTTTGACCCGACTGGGATTTGACCATGGATTCTAGCACTAGTCTACAAGCACGAAGCGCTCTCCCTAACCACTAGGCCACCGCGCTGGTAGTGCAAAAGAAGAACAAATCAATTGTTAAAGAAGATGTTATCTAATAAGACTGATTGTCGGAATAAATCAATTAATCTTTGGTTGTGAATTAATTAATAAATAATCAGAAGCATCAAAAAGCTATGTTGATGACTTGATCGCGTTGGTTGGCATACGCGTAGCCGGAAACGCTTACTTAATCCCGAGCACCAGGTTTCGCTTCTAGTTTTTAAGTAGAAGATCTTATATTTCCTTTCCTTACTTTTGTTCTTTTTCTGTGTGCGTCCAACGTTACCTTTTATTGCCCAAGTCCATGGACTTACAGCTTTCGAATATCCTCTTGATTTATCGTATTTACTACTATTTAGTAGCAACATAATATTCATAACATTAACAAAAATTCAAGTGCTGATTGATCTGTAGCCGACGGTGAGCAAAAACAAAATTTCACAATGATACATATCATCGATATATCTAATACCGTATTCGACCTATTAAGCGCGCAACAACTATAAAAGGAAACACCAGTATGAATAGAATCAACAGAACGAGAGACATTGACACACAAACAATAACTGCGTCAAACAATTAAGCATCATATTCTAAGTTCCGCATTCCAGGTCGAGCTACAAAATAACCGTTATTAATGGAAGAAAATATAATACATTATGAATTTAGAATTGCAAAGACATCAAAGGGTCAAGATGCAACTAGCAACCAGAGATAAATCTTGCTTTTTGCTCATTGTTTTTCATAAATTGTCATCTTTTGCTTTGAGTGTTTGATTTTAAAGAACTTCTGAGTAATAATATATTTTTATTGTTTCAGGAAGTGATAGAAGTGTTATACAGGTTGAAGATCATATTGGTGGTAGTAGTGGTAGTAGTAGTAGTAGTAGTAGTAGTAGTAGTAGCAGTAGTAGTGGTAGTAGTAGTAGTGGTGATATCAGTGGTAGTAGTAGTGATATCAGTGCTTCAAGGCAACGATGAAGATTTCGATCGCAGTGGATATACACGTTTAACAAGTTCTACATCTACATGTTTAGTAGTTTGACCTGTATGAATTATCCGATTTATTTTCTCTGTATTTGGCAAATATCAATAACTGTAAACCCATGAATGGATGGACTTTCAAACAATTAATAAAGATGTTCAATTTCAAAAGAATCTTCCTGTTTATTAGACTATATGTATGGTAAAGTAATTCCAGCAGAAAAGTGTAAGATTTTCAGAAAAAAGCTTTCCAGGTCTCTTGTAGATGGTCGAACAAAACGAAGTTATACAAAATCGCGATAGTGATACAAGTCACACATACATATATTTCTATAAGAGGAAAGAGTCAATACTCTGTGTATGAGAGCCTCGTCCCGGATGTATGAGAGCCTTGTCCCGGATTCAAGGTCTAGCTACAAAACAACCGTATTCAATGGACGCTCAAGAGAAAATGTTTTTATGATTTTAGAATAGAAAAGACCATGATAATCAAAACATCGGCAAAAAGGGTGGTGGTGGGGAGGGAGTGGGGTGCTGAAAACAACAATCTCCACGACTCATTATCCATATGATCCTGCTAATGACGGCCATCAAGTACGAATCCAGACAGAGTGGTTTAAATGGTTAATGAGGCCTCAACCTTCTCACATTCTGCATAATATTAGAAGTCTTAAGTATAGACATACGTTTAAGAATTTAATTAAATACACTTCATAACTCTGTTAATAATCTCACAACCGAACACCAACAACATTTTAAACGAGTCATACATATATGTACATATTTATAAACATCCTGATGGTTATATTTGATGTTTGAAAGTCTAAGGCACCCACCAATAGACCAGAAAGTGTGATAATTTGGTTCATGATAAATTCTTCAACCTTCCCATCATTCCATCTCCGTAGCAGTGATTTTACCACGAAATATATAGATTAAATACACCAGGGAGGAATACTACCTTGATGACGAGATAGAGCTGTTTATCATATGGTATGCAGTTTTAATGCCTACATTATTTGAATTTATTTGGCTTTACGTCCTTTTTATAAATGTTTAGACTATATATAAACTGTTTTTATTTGTGACAGTGTGCACTGACTTGCGATTTTTTGTAGTGAAATATTACGTAACTGACACTTTGACATGATACATGTACATCCCTTTGTCAAATTATCCTGACACTGAGTCAAACAACCCTTATTCTATTCAGAAATACTGATCGCTTACAGTGTGGCAGAGAGTGATAGAAAACCTAATGTAAACGTCTTAGTTCTGACCACACCGAGGTTTGGACATCGACCTACCACACACAACGCGAACGTTCTTATCACCGATTTATAGCGACAATTTTAAGACCTAGACAATCTTCTCTGTATGAATGGTATGTTGCCCCGTGGTTGCACCTTCATCAGCATGTTTATTGTCAATTACCCCGAAAGTCATGAGGCAACCGTTTTGTAAGTTATTCCATCTGGAACGAAGGTCCAAGGTGAACTTTTTTCAATCAAATGTCGTCTTCGGTTGTCGTTAACTTCCCCCCCCCACCCCCTAAACATTTTCGACTTCTCCACTGGGCCAATTACAACCAAAGAATCCGTAGGGGAAGGGGGTTCGGATTTGTTCAATTGAGTGGGAAAATAAGACACAATTTCAAAATATTCTTTCTATCAAGAAGGAGGACTAGAGCTTAATGTTTGCATATGAAGTATCCATGGGACATGAAGAACCAAGTTTGCTTAAGGCGTAACCCCATGGTAAAAAATAGTTTACGCGTTTTAGGATCCAATTTCATCCAAACTTTATAGAAGGCACCCCCAGGGGAAGGGGATTCATATTTGTTCAAATGAAGCGGCTTGGTCGCGAGGGGTCCCACTAAGAGGCATAAAGGGGAAATTTGAGCAAGTTTCACAAATCAACGTCTTATAAACTAGAAGGCATTTCGCCTAAGCATTTGTTTGTAGTAACTTTTGGGCATGGAAAACCAACTTTGTTCAAGACGTCACCCTGGGGTCAATAATAGGTTACACGTTTTGGGTCAAAGTAAGCAAATATTTTTACCGTTCTCAATTTTTAATTCTTGTCTTAAACTACTTAACCAATGTCATCCTAACTTCATAGAAGGCATCCCTAGGGGGGAAGGTTCCGGTCTGTACAAAACATGTAGCTCAGTGCCAAGGGTTGCCACGTTGTTGGTCGAAACGGGTAAAGTTAGAAAAATTTAATAAATGTTTTTAAAAAGGTAGAGGCCTTGAGCTTAATGTTTGAATATTAAGTAACTATAGGTAATGGGGAACTAAGTTTGTTCAAGAAATGACCCTGTAGTTAAATGTACGTTACATGTTTTGAGGTCAAAATTCAACACTATATGTAAAGCAAATATATAAGCTTATCACATTTTCAACTTCTCCTCAAAACCACTGGTCCAATTTCAACCACTCATTCACATTTGCAGCATATGTATTCGACGTTTTAGCACAGATCTAAAATATCATAGTGGTACTTTTACAAGTTTTTGTGTGGAAGCGAACAATAAATGAATGAATAATTTCGTTTGCCATTTTACGTTCGGGTAAATATAAGTAATTGGTCAATAATACCGTATTCGTTCTAATAAACGCCCAGTCTCTAATAACCGCCCACCCCCTACTTGGACGCAAAAACTAGTAACTTTTTCGTCCCTTCAGTCGATTTTGACAAACCTATTATAGTCGCTTATTTCCATTAAATGCCCATCCCTACTTTTAAATTCGTACCTGTTCTATTAAACGCCCGGGCACCAAGGCCTTATGCAAAGGGAAAGGACAGTTATGAATTGGTTTGGAAAATTAAAGCATAGTGAACACGTGGACCTCCAAACATGTTAGAGGTGATATCGGGAGTTTTAGAAGAGTAAGCATCTCCTGCCTCGCATGCGACAACCGCTATGTGTCCAAATGTCACAAACCAGTATTAATGTGTCGGACAAGCTTGCACAATGTTAGTTGGTGTTGACACACATTTTATATACGTTCTTATAATATAAGAGTTCTACATATAGTTAGTTCACAGTTACGACCGACTTTCGGATTTTAGTTGGCGCTTATATCATTATACATACATAACAATAAAAAGTAATTGTAAAAACAGAACAAAAGTTTTTTTTTCAAACATACAATAACTTAATATAAAAAGTCAGCACTAAACTGAACCAGCATAGTGCATTTAACAAGAGTTCAATTGGACCTTAACATCACAGTAGATGGCATAGGCCTATAAGGAAAATGTTGGCATTTATATAATGTTGAACCAGGGTCATGATTGAACTAATGTAGTTCTCCATGCCCTAAGAATACTACATATAGTAATATCATATAGTATAGTTTCTAAGGAGATTAGAAATGACAGTAGCAAATCACTCACAATATTATTCATTGTAACATTTTCCTCTGTAGAGGAATTTTGCGGTGAGATTTTGATATGAACCCATACCTTCAAATAAAGATTGTTCTTAGGCGATCAGTTCTTCAATCTCAGATGTAGATGCAGCGTGTATGGGAAAATAGATATGGGCATTTAATCACCACTATCATGATAAAACCAGGACAAAACGAGCCGGTCGGAACCAAAAATAATCAAATTTGGAAACCATATTAAAATAAAGAAAAACATAAACAAATATGATTTTTTCAAATCACAAATGAATAAACATTGTTTTTAAAATGTATTGTTTCATTATAAAACGACCAGAGAAGGCCAAGGATTCTAACAGTACCTCAAGGGACCAAACACACTAGACTCCAATCTGATGTGCTACTGTCACACCTTACCTGTACATGTCCTCTTGAGAGTCAGAGATTTTATTAATACAATCTTGAGTCCCCTTCCACTCAGGGTGCTTCCTGCTAAATTTAATTGAAATCTGCCCAATGGTTTCCGAGGAGATTTCGATTAAAGGCATGCTGTCAAATGTACCCCTGTTGGCCCGGTCTTCCTGTCCCCTAGGGGTATGAGAATTCAGTTGTACAATTTAGAATCCCCTTTCTTTAAGATTACTTCTTGCTAGTTTTGGTGGGTCATGATTGAACAAATACGGTTCTCCATGCCCCACGAATACTACATAAAGTGCACAGTAGCTTCCGAGGATTAAAAAGATCTGGTCAAATTTACCCATTGTGCCCCGAAAACCTGTCGTTTGAAGGGAGTGAGGTCAGAGATTTTATTTGTACAATCTTGAGTCCTCTTCTTTTTAGAAAGGTTCCTGTCAAGCTTGGTTAAAATCTGCTCAGTGGCTTCAGAGAAGATTTTGTTTAACGTCGTACAATTTTGAATCCCCTTACACTACGGTTGCTTCCTGTCAAATGGTAGATATATGTACGAAAGCCCAGAAACTCATTCGATATTCGAAATTGCAAATTCTAATGTGTAACAGAAGATGACACATTCTTAATTCGATATTCGAAATTCGAGATTCAAAATTCCAAATTCTATATTTGATCTGACCAATCATAGGAGAGCTTGCATAACTGCCATTTAGTGACCAATCAGAAATAAAAAAATTGGAAGCCTTTTCGCCTCCTTTCCAGACGCTCAGCATTTAAAGGACAGGGAAGAACTTGTGAGCTTATGGTCAGTAAAATGTGACTGAGTGGGACGTCTTGTCTGTCTGCGGCATGGTGTTTCTGTGAGACAGCACCTTAAAGTCGCCATCAATACGCGCAGTCACACGCAGACCCGTCCGTAAATAACCTATAATGTGTTGATTGGACGTTAAACACAACTTCACTTCACACTGCAAATGCTTACGACTTGCGTCTATTAGTAATTGTCGTTGGAGTTAATTATAATACCCTTGCCGCTTTCTTAGAACTCTATTTGAGCACCACTTTCACTTTCCAGAATACCAGTAAAGGCAAGCGGAATTTCAAAATATGTTTCAAGAAAAAGAAGAAACAATTTAACGACAATATCACATTTTAATTCACGATACGATTATCAACATATAACAACAATAACAGAACCATTAACAAATTAATTATATAATCGTTTAACGTAGGATTTAATTTAAAACAGTGCATAAGAAATGCATAACATAAAAGGCTGCCTAATCAAAGTTGTGTGTTTCGTTGAGTTTATATAATCCGGACGTGTACACGTCTACAAATTGCCGCGCTAAACTGAAGAAGAAAAAAAACAAGTTAGTGTAGCAATTCGTAGACGTGCAATTTTTTTTTATTTTAATTATGTAGAAGGAGATATCATGAAGTTATTTATACACATTGGTTCTGACTTTAACCCGAATGACCCAGTCGTTATCTTCCACTCTCTACGATTGCTTCATTTAACGCCCGGATGCACCCAGGATAAAAACGTGTCAACCGGAAGTCATTTACCAATCAATTGACTTCTTATTATTGAGATTGTACGTTTTGTTGAAAGACAGTCTAAATATTGACTCATTACATTTCAATTTGTTTATTGAGAATGTACAATTATATACACATGCATCCAGTACATCACGCTCTCTGATTGACTGTCTGAAGAAATTACGCTCTCTGATTTGGTTGTCTGTTACAGACAGCGTGTGACGCATTTTTATTGAGGGGATTTCAAGCCCTCAAAGGACAGTACGGTGTCGCTAGAGGGCAATACATTATTCGAGTTATTCTGATTAAGGATCTTGTGAAACAAGGATTCTGATTGATCAGATCAGATGTAGAATTTCGAATTTCGAATTTCGCATGAGCCTTCTGGGCTTTCGTATTTTTTTTCCCAAAAATCTCTTCGTATCCCTAAAGAAAACATAACTTCAGTATTTTTTTATGAATCTATTTTTTGTTTGTCAATAACTATTGTACCGTTGATCCTATTTCTTCTTGTTTTTTCTTCATCTAAAAATCTCTTCTTATCTATAAAGACAACATGACTTCAGTATCTGTGTTATGTCCATTTTGTGCAGGGAAACAATTTTATCAACTGTATACTTTCTTTGCACGATGGCTAAATTGACAATATATCCAAAGTTCTTTTTTTCAGCCCTGGTCTGTGTTAACTGTAAAATTGGGTATTACATGGACAAAAGAGGGTGGTTCATAAACTGCATCAAACAGCCAGAGTAAGTAGAGCATATCGAAAGCCAAGACATTATTCAAAAACACAATTCATTATAAGACACAGGCAAACCAGGTGAGAACTGGTAGTTTGTTAATTTCCTTCATTGAAGACTATAAACGTTACGTTTTCAGAACTTATGGGTGCTAGGTCTTTGAAATCAAAAATCAAATCGTAATCATTTAATGGGATGCTTAACCTCTGCAATATTATAGAATGATGTATTCTTCTTACTTTTATGCCTACACGGACACTGTCAAAAATGACATCTGTATGTCGTCTATTGTTAATTGTTATATTGTTGACTTCTCAAAAACAACTAAAGCATTTTGACAAAAATTGTTGCGGATGTTTCTGCCATGGCTCCCTTTCAGAATTAAACCAAACGTTGCCTATACTGACATTAATTTGGCAGAAACACTGTTCGACTATTTATCTAAAAGAAGGCAATAGCAGTTCGTCAGCTTTTCACGTGTTTATCTTTGATGTTCCTTTCATTTAACCTTTTCATACCTTTTTTGTACCTTGGCCTACACTTACAAATATGCCCGCCATGACTTTTGATTGGACGAGCAGCTAGACCTTTTCGCCTATTTCTAAAGAAGAATTGGTCTGATTTTCACGAAACTATATGTAAATATTCTTAACATGTTTCCTTTCGTATCCACTGTTACTGATGTACTGAGGCTATTTCGTCGTCGTTAACCTTTCACATTTTCGACTTCTTCTCAAAATCCATCAGACAAATTTCATCCAACGTGGTAGGAAGCATCCCTGGGGTCAGGGGATTCAGGTTTTTACAAAGAAAGGGGATCGGTCCCAAAGGGCGCCACTAGAGGGCAAAAAGGGGAACCTTTGACATAATTTCAAAAATCTTATTCTAATAAACAAAAAGGCCTAAAGCTTAATGCTGTGGTATGTAGTTACTTTAGGAAATGGTGAACAAAGATAGATTATGCGTTTTGGGGTTTATTTCAGCTGTATAGTAAAAATGTTAACTTTTCACATTTCGACTCCTCCTAAACCATTGGACCAATTTCAATCAAACTTTGAAGGAAGTATCCATAGGGTAAGATGATTTAGATTTAGTCAAAAAGAGGGGCTCGGTTTCCTGAAGGGCGCAACTAGGTGGCCAAAATGGGGTAAATTTTATACATTTTCAAAATCTTATTCTAATATAAAACTAGAAGGCATAGAGCTTAATACTTTAGTATGTAGAAATGTTAGGGCACGGAGAATCAAGTTTGTTCCTGGGGTCACCTTGGGGTCAAAATTAGTTTGTTCCTTTTGGGGTCAAAGTTCAACATTATACTTGTAGCAAATATGATAGCTCTTCATATTTTCGACTTCTTCTCACAAACCATTGGACCAATATCATCCAAACTTGGTAGGAAGTATCCCTAGGGAATTGGGATTCAGATGAGTTCGAATGAAGGGGCTTGGCCACTAGGGGGCCATTGGAGGGTAAATCTGACAACAATTCAAAAGTCTTTTTATAAAAACTCAGTCCTAGAGCTTAATGCTTAATGTATGTAGTTACTTTAGAGCATGGAAAAGCAAATTTGTTAAAGACATTTTCTTGGGTCAACAATAGGTTACGCGTTTTGGGGTCAAAATTCGATACTATGTATATATATATATATATCAAATATGTTAACTTTTGACTTTTTGTTCCAATCTAATAAACCAATATCATCCAAACTCGGTAGAAGGTATCACTAAGGGCGAGGGGATTCAGATTTTTCAAAGAAAGGGGCTCAGTCCCCAAGGGCGCCACTACGGGCCCAAAAGGAGGTACATATGTCATAATTTCAAAACCTTGTTGTTATAAACAAGGAGGCCTAGAGCTTTATGCTTTGGAATGTAGTTACCTTAGGAAACGGGGAACAACGCTTGTTCAAGTCATGATCCTGGGGTCATAAAAAGATTACGCGTGTTGGGGTCCCATATCAGCTGTTTAGTAAATATGTTCACTTTTCACATTTTGACTTCTCCTAAACCATTGGACTAATTTCAACTACACTTTGTATAAAATATCCATATAATAAGAGGATTCAGATTTATTCAAAGTGATGGGTTCGGTTCCCTGAGTGGCTCCACCAGGGGGCCAACATGGGGTAAATTTAAACAATTTCAAAATCTTATTCCAATAAACTAGAAGGCATAGAGCTTAATACTTTGGTATGCAGTAATTTTATGACATTGAAACCAAGTTTGTTCAAGGTATGGCAATAAGAGGACCACAAAGGGGTAAATTTGACAACAATTTAAAAGTCTTCTTATAATAAACTCAGTCCTAGAGCTTAATGCTTTGGTATGTAGTTACTTTAAGGCATGTAAAACCAAGTTTGTTCAAGGCATTTTTTGGGGTAAAAAATAGCTCGTTTTTGGGTCAAAGTTCGATACTATGTATATATATCAAATATGTTAACTTTTGACTTTTTGTTCAAAACTAAAAAACCAATTTCATCCAAACTCGGTAGGAAGTATCACTAAGGGCAAGGGGATTCAGATTTTTTCAAAGAAACCCTCCTTCGTTCCCCAAGGGCGCCACTACGGGGCCAAAAGGAGGTACATTTGACATAATTTTAAAACCTTGTTCTAATAAACAAGAAGGTTTAGATGCTTAATGCTTTGGTATGTAGTTACCTTAGGAAACGATGAATAAAGCTTGTTCAAGGCATGATCCTGGGGTCTTAAAAAGATTATGCGTTTTGGGGTCAAATTTCAGCTGTATAGTAAATATGTTCACTTTTTGTTCAAAAAATTAAACTAATTCATCCATACTTGGTAGGAACACATCCCTCTGGGAAGGAATTTAAGATTGGCAAAAATGATGAGTATCGGTCCCCAGGGAGCGCCACTTTGGAGGCCGAAATGGAAAAATTTAACAAAATTTTAAAATTCTTATAAACCCACGACCTAGAGCTTAATGTTTCAAGATGCGTCTGTTACATTTGTACGAACCTAATGGAGATAATTATTGCATTGTGTTCGCTTAAATAGGAATTTTCCCCGTAGAACTATTTTTGATATTTTGTTTTGTTGATTGGAAATATTTTTATTTCTTGTTTGTTAGAATTTTATGACAATTGATGTAGACGTTCCTTGCATTG
>JAUMGZ010196471.1:0-12164 GCA_032359645.1 Pododesmus macrochisma | reverse complement strand
TGACATTACAATTCTCTCTAACACTAGAGTGCAGTAAGTGTCTGACATTACAATTCTCTCTAACACTAGAGTGCAGTTAGTGTCTGACATTACAATTCTCTCTAACACTAGAATGCTGTAAGACTCTGACATTCTCTTGATAACATGCTTGCCATTTTATTCCAATTTCACCATGTATAGTAAGTTCCACAGGGTACTGTTAGATGACGTCCACAACAAATATAATTGTACCATCACTTCTTGTATAACACATGTTTTATTACTGATCTTGAATATTTTATAATGCTGTTCTATCCTTGTATGAACTGATAGTGCTTCTGAGTAGAGAGTAACATGTGGCAAGTTTGAAAAAGACATTAAACTTTAAGAAGCTTCTGTCACTTATGAATTAGAAATACTTGCAATGTTGTATAAATTATTATTTTATTGATCTCTTAGCATTTTTATCTGAAATGGTTAAAAACATTGAACTCCAGTTTTTAGCTGTTTTTACCTTTGAAATTGAACAAAAACAAGTTTGTAAATAAACAATGACATACTTTCAGAGTTCAGGGACACAGAGTATAATACTGTGTGTGTACTATTTGATGCCATAAGTCATGGTCTATGTTCCAGTAATAGTATACCTTGCATTAATGTAAATATTGCTTTGTTTGCAGCCATATCATTTTTCAACCATGTAACCTTGATGTATGGCGTGATATCTGAATACTGTACATCAGAAGTGTGCTCAACTATGACTGGCCCTGGCAATGTGTAAGTACACAAACCCCAAAATTGTAACCAGTCTTTTTTTTATTATTATTTTTGTTTATATATTAAGTGTGCCAAACTGTGCAGCCGTGCATCAAATTCTTTAGAAATATTCTTTCAGCCATACCGGTAGGTTATTTTAGATATGGTGACAAATATTTTACCCCACTTAATCAACATTTTTCCTTTTTAAAAATCAACAAACAATCCAATATATTCAAATTTAAAAAAAAACATGATATCAGCTATTACTTGCTAAACTGACTCTGTTAAATTGGACCAGCATGAAAGCCTTTTTAAAAGCTGTTTCATATCTTGTTCATTGTAAAAGTTCTTTAAGAATTTAACTTGAAAGATTATATCAGGGTGGAAAGAAGAAAGTTTAACCTTAAGCCAAACATCCCCAACCAACCAACCAACCAAGTCAATTAAAATATATATATAAGGAACAGTGTGCTAATTATTTGTTAGAAGAGGTTGATCATTGAAAATTGTTCCTCGTTGACTTTGTCTGCAAGATATATCCAATGGATAATGTAAGGTCTGTGGCATCATGCTTTGTTGAGGTAGCACCATAAGTCAGCATCAAATACACTTCACTGTGTCTTCAGCACAACTATGTGTAGTCATTATACAATATAAAAATATGATTGAAAGGGTTAAAATTGAAATTATTTCATAAAATAATTGGAATCATAATTTCAAAGACATCTGATCTGATCAGGTGTGGAAGTAATTTTCGTGCCTGTTCCACACTGATAGGTAGAAATTCTTCGGTATATTATTTTGCCCTCTATTTTGATTTCTATTTCTAGTTTAAGTAAGTGAATAAATTTGGCACACATTTTGACTCATTTCACAAATCGACACTCAAATAGCAGGTGGGAGATATAGAGAAGATGTATTACATGAATTTAAACACTCAAGCACAAATTATGTGTTGCTTAGTTTGTTGTTGTCTCATCTTTTGTAAGGAGAGGTCCTCAATTATAGAGAGTTACATTCAATCACTTCATGTGAATCAGGTGTCGGTAGTAGTTACACAAAACCACAGGGAGGACCTACCAAGATCTGTAACCAGTTAGTAAAAATGTAACCCTGTATCAAGACTTAATTAAAATTCAATTGTTGGTTTAAGGCATCAATTTAACACTCAGGTAAAGGATTAATTTTATTGTGTGAAGCTGTTTAGGCTGTATAATGTACCACAATATTGGGTGTTATGTAGATGTTTCATTCCACTTCGCTGGCAGGCCTGAAATGGTCCAGGTGTATTTATTACATGTTTTACATAGAGGAAACAGCTACTGTAAACAAAAGTATGCCCAGCTATTCTTAGTATTTTTTCTGTTAAGTCATCGTAAAAATCATTTAGGCATGAAATTGCTCTGTGTGTCTTTACAAGTGAAATTGTTGTTTGCAAGATTCAGAAATATGTTTTTTGCTTTATATCTTGTGAAGTGCTGAACCATCCATGTATTAATGCATTTGTTTAATAATTGTTTGTATCAAACATTCCTTGTCTTAAGGATCGGCATCAATTTCTCAGAAATCTTTACATAATATGTATATGTTTTTGTTATGTTAACAACAATATGTAGTCAAGTCACGTAAATGTAATTAAAATTTGAATTGTTTCATAAAAGAAACAGGAAATGGAGCTTGGGTTTTGAAATACCGGTAATATGATTAAAGGGGTTCATGGGTTTAGCATGTGCTAGTACATAAATTTTATGAACTGTTTTTCAAGGAATAGGGGGTAGAATTTTCTCAGAAATAGAAAGATCTAATGGAATAAGATTGTTGTATTTAATACAATTTATATAGATACAGAAATACATTCATATTATTAGTAAGTGATATAACACCTTCATGGGATATGTCATTACCAATGTATTTAAATATAAGCCACCTCCCTTAACTTTTGCTGAATATATTAAATGTACCCAAAAAGCTTTATTATATGGACTATTTCAAATATAAATGCTTTTGTTTAAAGGCTAAAAATATACATTAAAATGGTTGGTGATGTTTCAAATCAAACTTTTTTATGGCTTACATAAAATTATTTATAGTTAAACATTTGATGCAGATTAATTTCTGTGGATACAGTGTTTAATTTCGTTTTATTGGTTGCCATATAAATGTGTGTGACAAGAGGTTATAAACATGGCTATGTAAATATTAGTTTAGATTTTCATGGGAACAGACACACCTTTACAGTAAATATTGGTGTAAAAATAGCATATACCGGAAACTTATTCACATGAAGTGTTAATCTTTGAACTGAAGTTATATTGGGTCATATACTTTTACAATTCTGGTGGTTTTATCCTCAATATACTAGCCAGGTGGATTGTTTGAAATCAAATCAAAAACAGGAAAATTCTTGGTGACATCGAGTTTTGTTCATTTTGATAATTTCATGCATGATTCAAGAGGGAAGGGGTATTCAGAATAATTTTTAGGATTTGTAACAATGGCTGAAGCTGTTGAGGCTTTGTGCCACCTTTCTTTCTATTGGTTTTGAATGACAGATCTTGAAGAATATGCTTTAATGTTATTGAATGGTTATTGCATCCCCAAAACTGTGCTGTACATTTTTGTAAGGTCAATAATCAATGCTCAATAGTTCTGTGATGGTATCTTTTTTAACAAATTGTTTCAAAGGGAGCTATATTGAATTAATCGAATCATTGACTGTTGGCTAGCTATAAATATTTAATGATACACTGATACAAACATGATACAATTAATAGACTGAACTAGAGTTGAGTAATAGTGCCCTACTCTGGAGCACCTCTACATCACACACAAACTTCAGCAGATGGCCACAGGAAAATGATGACTCGGCAATTGTTTCTTGGCAGTTTGACTTGTGGGCAGCTTTATTTCATGTCATGTTAATGGAGTTGTATGCATCTAAGATAATACCATTTGACACACTTGTGCATATTCCAAATATAACATGATTTGTGTAATATTTCATGATACAGTTATAAGAGTAACAGGCGAAAGTGCTTGAAATATCACAGGATGATGTATTGTTACAATGAACCAGAAACATCTTCATGGTCAATGTAGATAAGCTAGAACCCTTAGTTCAACCATACATCCTGCAGTTCCCTTTACTGGTGATTGGGTATTAAAAATGGCACAATGACTAGTTTGCTTGGTGTCATCATAATGTGACATGGTTGAGAAAATGCATTTGCAGCTGTGGCATGCTGTTACAGTGATACATATGTATGTTATTTGGCTCGAGTTAACATTTTGTTCAATAGACATCTTTCTTATATAAATTTAAATGTGTTGAAGAGATATAAAACACTAATAAAACAAACAACACTGGTTAATATCTTCTTCCAATTGTATTCGTAAAATACTGCTCTCTTTATACATAATTTATAGGAAACATTATGTTTCAACTGAAAATCCCATGTCAGTGTATGGTTTTCATTTGTTATATGTATCTGTTTTCATTTGGTGAATATGTAACTTTTAAAGTACCGGTAGTCATGCACAATATATGTTTTAGCATCAGATACCATCAGGTTGCCTATTTTGTTCTCTATTCATCATTAAATTTTAATTTGTTTCCATGTTATATAAGCTTTAGATACAGTACATGATGTATGGATCTTTGAGAATTAGTCAAATAAAATATGGATTTCACAACACATTCTGTAAAGTGGTCAATATGCTTTGTTGGCCGTAGAACTCAAATTTCAACAAAAAGCAAATGTTGTGCAATACTTGTATTTGTAACAGATGTCACTTGTAATTAGTTCTGGTACATATTCTCAAACGTTATTGAGCAAATTGTTCCTGTGTATTCTGATGTGGATGTTACCATGTAAATTGTAATCCTTGTTGAATTGAAGATTGGAATTTAAGATGCCGAGTATAAGATCAAATTTAAAACTTAAATTATAGGATATTGCAAGAATTTATCTTAAACTACATTGTAAACAAATAGGAAGTTTTTTAATACAATAGATATTCTGTCAATTACTCTTAGAATAGCATCTCAAATCCTACAAAGTACACCTTTTGATTGGGAGAGCTGTTCAAGAATTGAAGGCATTGAACTGTGTACAGGGCAATAACCAGTAAATCAATATTAAAATGTTAAATCAATTTTAACAACAGAAACTTCAGGACATTTCATATGAAGGACATTTACATGAGAAGTTGTTCATCAACTTTTCATGAAATGCCAATGGCGAGCAGGTTGTTTGAAGTGTAACAGCAGTGGAAGAAGGTAGAATGAGGCCTTCACTCAAAGCTAGCTGTTTGTCACAAGGGAATATTGCCTAATCAATATAAATGTTCTTCATTATAATACTTGGCCTTTGGGGCTTCATTCTCATCTTGTCAGCTGTGTTAGCCATGTTCACTATGATCTCCATCTTGTCATGCTGCATAAATTGTCTGATATTGTAGTTAATTTAGCCCCAGTTCTTCATTGAGTTCTTCATTGAGTTAATTAAGTTGCTTTATGGATGTCAGCACTTTGTGTATGATGTATGTGTAATATTGGTGACAGTTGTGCATTGGTAGCTTCTGGCAGTCGTATGCTTCATATAAACATGTTTGTGTACATGTATACATATTAAAACAGCAGTATTATATCAATATTAGAATTCATTTCTCTACATCTTTTTTATATGTTAATTATGTACGGTATGTAATTAGTGCTGTCAGTTTGCCTTGATTTATGTAAATCATGTCTATTTGTCTGATTTCTGTTTAATTAATATGTGCATGTGATGTTTTATGTTATTGATAAAGGAGATAATTAATTGGCTAAAGAAGATGCCTTTTATAATGCTGCCTCAATGAAATATCATGCCACAGACACCTTGACTAAATATCTTATTTATTCACATGATTTTGACACTGAATCAAATTATTCTTTTGCTATCTCTCAAGTGTACATAGCCAGTTTTAGCATTTTGGTTTGTACAGATATATTTGATTGAACCCAGGTTGACTCATTTCTAGGCAGAAAATCATACCACTAGACTACAGTACTGGTGAAAAGTTTTATAGAGAACAGCTTAAATGTACACAAATGTTTCAGAATATTACATTGCCTCATTTTATTATACCCCATGCCATTAAATAGCAATAGATACCCTCTATCTGTCATTTGAAACAAATATTTGTTACTTTCGCAAAGCAATGTCTGTCTGATATTAAGAATAGAAGCTTTTAAGATTAAAATACAATAAATATTTGAAGAATAAGCTTAAGATTATTGGATATGAAATTAAACTTGTTGTTGTAGACAAATGTATTATAGTTGCTTGTTCTCATTTAACCTTTAACATGTTTGTCTTCAGGCAATTTTTATGGTATGATGATAAAGGGAAGAAGTGCAAGTACTCTGCTCCTCAGTATGTAGATTGTATCACTTCCTGTATACAACAAGAAATCTCAGATGAGTCTGTGTTTCCTACAAAGTTTGGTATGTATCTAGAATCTCTGATGCATTACTGATTAGCAATAAGTCTTGCATGCAAGATTTCAAGGAAAGATTATACAGTTCTGATTATGCCACTGAAAATCTGATATGTTAACATTACACACATGTATATTGCTACTTTATATGGATTGTTTATGCTGTAGCAGCGGTAGGTAAGAAATGTTCCTTTAAAGTACTATATTTGGATAGATGTGTCCTCTTACGAATGAACAAAGGTGAACAAGTGCAAGTGTGGCCTGGTGGTCAGAGTGGCCCAGTGACCGTTGCACGTAATGCTACAGTAAATTATGACCAGTGGTCATTACCCATGGCATTTGTATGATGATCTGTCATTATCCTGTCACAGTATGATAGAATCATTCTGTATATGTCTGTTTAAACACTATTCACTAGTCGTTCAGCACAGATGACATTTTATTCTGAAATTTTAAAATATGTGTGTTATAAAATTATATGCAATGAAACAATTGCCATGGAACTAGATTAACTATAATATATTAAGCCCTTATATGAATAGATATTTTCTGTATTCATAAAACGGCATGAATTAAATGATAAAAGATTTAACACATTAATCAGATGATATTATTTGTCTCCATAAGATCTAGACCATACTTATTGTAAATACATGTAGTATATAAAGGTGTTACAAACTGCCAACTATCAAAATTCATCATGTCAACAGATATTTTATCCTTTGCTAAATATTGTTTCTTTTTTACAGGTCATCCTTTTCCATCTACCTTTGAACAGACCGTAAAGAAAGTACACAAATACTTATTTCACATGTTAGCACATATCTATCATGCTCATTACGACAATGAAATTACGTTAGGTTTGCAAGGCCACCTAAACAGTCTGTTTACACACTTTATGGTGTTTAATCTCAAATTTGATTTGATGGAGGAGAAGGAAACAGAAATTGTTCAGGACTTGCTGAAGGCATTGATTAAACATTTACCTGATCCTAACCAGAATGAAGGAACAGAGAGCAATGAAATATCATCACAGACATAGCGTTTTATCTAGGTAGACAAATGTATTGTGATTGAATAGACAAGCGTAGAACGTGATATGGTTTCAATTTTGTTCTCAAAGGATCTCAAAGAATTTCTCAGTGTTTTTAAAAATGTGATTTGACATGAAAAATGTAATTTTTTAGGTTGGATAGCTTCAGAGTATGACCTCACAAGATAGGTGCTGCCATGAAGAAGAAAAGAAATGCAAAATATTCAAAGTACAAAACAGATGAGAGAATGTTCATGAATCAAAGCTAGTTGAATGTAAATCAAAGGGAAGCAACTCTAAGCCAAAAAATATAAACCTAGAGCTAGACAAACAGTGCTGTTAGTCAAGAGTGTAAACTTGTGTCATATGATGGATAACACACTAAAACAGATGAAATACCCAGGCTTAATCACTGTAAGATAAAGTCTCTTCCTGTATGCATCATATCATTGAGTAAAATACTCATCAAACAAAGGTTTATAACTTTAAAACATATGACTTTTTGTATTCCCCTGTCAGAACTAAAATCGGGGTATATGGAGTCCAGTCAAGTTTAACTTGCAACACTGTTGTCAACATTGTGCTAGTGAACATTTGAATGAGATGGTATTTTAGGAGATAGGATGCAGGGGGCAATCTAAATAACACAAATAAATCAGTATTTTTATCAGTTTAAATAAGCATGTTATCCATCATTTGAATTGAGTTATGGCCCTTGTTTAGTGTTGATAGAGAGCCTGTCGTTAGTAATATGAATGGCAGGTTTGTTTTGCCATAGACAATATATATATATACTGACGTGCTTTCATTTGTAAATGTGTAAGTGTATAAGATAGAACGAGTGAGTTTATGCTAAAATCATGGTCAATTTCAGAGACCATATTATCTTCAGTTGAAACAACTTTTGCCTTGCTACAAAAAAAAGTGCAGTTTAACTTCTTATGTCACACGAAAGAAGGATTCAAATTCTGGCCCTCATTTCTCATTTGACATATGCTTAACTTAAGATATAATCAAATGTAGCATGCGCTGATTGACGGTCTTATTAGTGTATATATATATCAACACATTAGTGATTTCAAGTTCGATGATTTGTTTATTAAATTCACACTTTTGGTCAAACATTGTTCTTCTAGAAATTCAGCGTGTTAGCATGATGTATGATTGTCCTAGGATATATGTTTACTGGAGGCCTTCTCAGTAGGTAGAATATTGTTTGTTTTAATACTTTAACACAAAGCAGTACCATGAATGATGCCCTGGTATTTATGTTTACTGAAGGCCTTCATTTGTTTCAATTGTTACAAATATGTATTGTTGTATTTATTTAAAGAATAACTTAAAGAATGAAGAGATTTCATTAATTGTTGAATGATGTGTAAAAGTTGTGGTGCATTATATGTTACATTTTACCCTGCAAACTACGTTGGACCATGTCAAAACATGGCAGTGACATGGTGCATTGTGGTTATACAGGACATGAAGGGTGTGTTTATCTGTTATTGTATGCACATTTTAAACTTCTGTTACATGTTACTGTGTTTATATTCAAAGTTGAACAGTAGTGCATCACAGTACTTACAATGTTATTAAATTATTACAGATGGTCTTTGAATTATGATTTATATATGTATTGTTTGAAGGAATGTTGAGAATACAAAACTTATTGTTAATGTTTTTGCTGATAAAGTAGGAGAGAAAAATCATATTGACGCAATATAGGTGTGATTTTTTAGTGTACAAAGTATCCATTTTGTGAAGATAGTGTTCCACTTGTTAGTACATAATCTAACTATATATGTGGTGAAATCATGCTAAGAATCAATGACTTTTTTATCCAGTCACTGTAAAACTAGAGAAGTGATTTAAAGCAGTTTCAACAAACTTGTATGAAGTTTACTGAGTAGAAAGATAGTTAAAGTCAGCCAGAGTGCAAAAATTCCCAGGACATTATCTCAAAATCTAAATGAATTTTTACCTGTATAATACTTGTGTTTGATATACCTTGTATGATGAGATATTACATGGTAGGCATGTTTTTCAAAAATTTACTTTATAAAGGAGATTACTTTCTTAACGTTTTCCGTAACTCAGGTCAGAAGATGTTTTGTTGTGGTTAATAGAAAATAAACCAACATTACAAAATCACATGTGAACATTTTATCCTATGTATTTACTCTTATAAACAGTGCATATATGTATTGATTTTGTGAATGTTTTCTCTTCAAGCAAGGTCATATCAGTTAATTCATATATTTTACCTGCATTTATTTGAATAGGTTTGTATTTATAGATATCAATAGTAGTATGTTCTGATATTATGTTTTCATTTTGCAATTGTCCCAATTTTAACTAGCTAATATGTCTATGTATGAAAAATGAAAGTAAAGGCTGTTTAGATTTTATACAGGTGAAAAAAGAGGTATGAGCAAAATCCTTGTATCTAACGCAGTATATCAGTTTAGATATAATAATTTTTAGTCCTCATGGACTTTTCCTATACCAATCCATCTGTCGTCGTCCGTCGTCGTTAACTTTCACATTTTAAACTTCTTCTCAAAAACTACTGAGGCAATTTTTGACCAAACCTGCTGTGAATGTTCCTTGCATGGTCCCCTTTCAGATTTGTGTTCCATTTTGCCGAATTCCATCCAATATGGCCACTGTAGCTTCTGATTGTCCGAGACATTTTCAACTTCTTGTCAACAACCGTTGGTCAGATTTTCATGAAGCTTGATATATATATTCCTTGCATGGTCCCCTTTCAGATTTGTGTTCGATTTTGCCGAATCCATCAAATATGGCCGTCGTGGCTTCTGATTGGCTGAGACGTTTTCAACTTCTTGTCAAGAACCATTGGTCAGATTTTTACGAAACTTGATGTTCATGTTCCTTGCATGGTCTCCTTTCAGATTTGTGTTTGATTTTGCTGAATGCCATCAAATAGGCTGCTTTGGCTTCTGATTGGTTGAGACATTTTCAACTTCTTGTCAAGAACTGTTGTTCAGATTTTCATGAAACTTGATGTACATATTCCTTGCATGGTCCCCTTACAGATTTGTGTCCAACATTGCCGAACTTCATCCAATATGGCTGCTGTGGCTTCTGATTGGCTTAGACATTTTTGACTTCTTGTCAAGACCCGTTTATTATATTTTCAGGAAACTTTATTTAGATATCTCTTGAAATTTAGTTAAAAGATATTCTTGCATTGTTAATGTATCCAGGTGGACGTCAAGGCCCAATGGGCCTCTTGTTATTGTTCAAGATACTTAATGATACCTAAGTATTAATCAAGGTCATTTCAATGATGGTTTGAGAAACAAACAATAAGTTTTGTGTAAGATGATTGTACTGTTACCAGAAAATTTATACTGTGTTTAATATAGCTTGTTTTGTTAATATTGTGAATAAAAAAGACTAGAGTCTATATGTAGCCAAAATGTTATTTTTTTGTGTATAAATGTTTTAAATTGTTCTTGAATTCAATTATATGCTAGTCAAATCATGTTTCTTTTTCAACTGAAATTTTAATTATTAGATAGTTTATATTCAATAGTTTATATTCAAAAGAACTAATGGAAACAGACTTTCATTTTGTCTTTTTAGTTTCGCTGGAGTTCCTTTGTATTCATAATTGAGCCAATTTTCTGTTCACCATACAATTTACTATTAATATTTATTGAGAAATATGTAGATAATTTTATTGCAAGAAAGGAAAATTGATTAGAGGACAAGAAGGCAGGCTATTAAATAAGGTACAAAGGAATTAAGAATTGTGTTAAAGTATATATTGTGGCTTAATAACTTCTGATATTGCCTTCAAAATTAAACGAAAAAATCATCAGTAGAATTACTCATAAAAAGATAGTTTTTCAAGTTAAAGTCAATGTTTAGAAGTTTTTGTTGTGAAGATCTTTTATTTATGAAACTCGTCCCAAGACTTAGAGTAAATGAAAATTAAACATCACAAAAATTGGACAAACTATGCTTGAATGTTATTTGAGAATTAATCATTTGAAGGATATCGATGGGTATTTTATACTTTGATCTCTTATCTCCCCTGTATCTTTTATTGTTTAAGTAATGAAGAGTTTTTTGTGTTTGTTTTTTTAAATGATCAGAGGTCATAATTTTTTTTTATATAAATGTTTTACCACAAATTTGAAATCCATGATTTGAATGTGAGTCAGAAGATGCTCAAAAAGACCAATCTGAAATATGTTGCATAGTGAAAATGCTCAATACATGGTTAAATTTACTGTGTCTTGTAAAGCAAAATTTCAAAATGATGAATAAACATTTTCCACTATAAAATTCATAAATATCAAACCTCAAAAATACCCTTTTCACTCAGTTTCATCTCAAACTGTCAGCTTTTCAAAATTTTAAACCAATTTTTTATCTTTTTATACTCCAGGTATTACTTAGTCCTGATTAAAATTTGGAAAAATTAAATGTAATATAGACTATTAAAAATGTAGTTTGTTTTGAGAGTTTTCACCATAAAAAGTGCTCACTTAAAGAGATGTCCATTCTACAAGTGCTCAGCTTAATAACAAGTTATGTAGTGTAACAGCAGTATGCAATTAGACCATGAATAACCCTCTTTCCCTTTAACATTCAAAGTGAGATACACTGTAGTTGGTTTTCTATTTCATCTTGTTAGATTTTTGTAGCAAAGTTTTCATTATATTGTTTTCTTTTGCCTGACAAATTAACTTATTTTTAGTGATATAATTACAAACAATGTATGATGCATATGTAGTGTGATAACTACATGTTTGTAAACAGCTGCATAAAAATCAGATGAAATTCTTTATTATAAACATCTATTCAAAATTTGTTCTTATTCACATCGTGTAAAATGTGTATATTTGGTGCCAATTAATACATTTAGTTTTTTTATCAA
>JAUMGZ010196460.1:0-12833 GCA_032359645.1 Pododesmus macrochisma | reverse complement strand
GTTTTTGTTTTATTTGCGGTTGTTGTATAGTTTTGGTATTTTGTATGTAGATCTGTGCTGTGGGTCGGCTTTTAACATGAATTAAGGTAATGGTGAGGTACAGAGTTGTAAAAAAGAGTATTTGTGGTCGTTTATCATAAACGTTCTTTGTGATGATTTGTAGTAAAATTTAATTATGATATAGCTTGTTGAAGACCAATTTGTACCAATATATTGTTTTGTCGTTTTGTCGTGTTGTAAATACATTAGACGACACGACAAAACGACATCACGTCAAAATACACCTGGTAATTTTACGATAACAAGACACGACGACAAAAGCAGTAATACAAGGTGTTTGTCGAGATATCACCTTTTTGTCTTTATGTCGTTATTTTGTATTGTTGTGTCGTGTTGTCGTACTGTCGTGTTGTCGTGTTGTCGTACTGTCGTCTTGTCGTACTGTCGTCTTGTATGTTGTATTGATGTCGTTATGTCGATAACAATTAATGATATAAGCTCACTGTGGAGTATAGATTAATTGTTGGGATTGATGTTATAGATTTCAATTAAAAGTAATGATAAGCGTAAATTGTGGTTTTTGGCATAGGTTTGTTAAGGACAAAAATAATTGTCGTGGGTTTTTGATAGATTTGTTTCTTGTTAAAGGTTTTTGTGGTTTTCTGAATGAAATTGTATACTTAGTAAAGATAAAGACATGGATGGTGGGAAAAGTTTATTGCATGCATTTAAAAGTCACAAAAGATACAAAACTGAATAGTTCCAGTTGAGGTTAAAAGGTCAAACACAAATTTGATAGTTCATTTCATTCTATTTTTCAATTTCATTTGAAACTGAATTGAATTTCATTTTGATGTGGTCTGATAACATTATGCTTTGGTAACCCGGTAACTTTTAAATCGCCAACGCTTACTTGTGTTTCGGCTGTGGTTACTTTTTATTCTGCTGTGGTACTCTTAAGTCTATTGAGAAAGATAAACATCTATTTTGTCATTAAATTAAAACTGACATTGCACTCTTGAAGTTTGCGAAAGATTGATTGTTTGAAAATTATTTCATTGAAACACTAACTTTATCTGCTTTTAATTCAAAAGAGACGACGCGTTAAATGATAATCCTACTATTAATGCAATATTATTTTATTTATACATCAAAATTTGTAATTTTTCAGTTTGAAAGTATATGTATTAAAAATAATGATGAGCAATTACTACAATATTGAGGACACACTAGATTTACACGAACAATCAAAATGTTAAAGAAATGTTTCAGCAGAGAGGTGGCTCATTAGTAGAGCGTTAGCTTCGTAATCTGGTAGGCGGGTTCGAATTCCTGGCATGTCAAACCTAATACGTAACAAATTAAGGTAATATTCTCGCTCTCTGCCAAACGCTCAGCATTTCAAGGTAGGAGAAGGACTAGTTGGCTCGGTGTCAGGATAGTGTACACGAACGAGTGAAGTATCATGCCAATGTGTATACGGCGTGATATTTCAGGGAGCTAGCATTGAAAGTCGCCCTCAGTGCGCACTGTCACAAGCAGACACTGTCTAGATATGCCCTAAACACGAGTTGATGGGACGTTAACAACCCCCACTCCTAAAAATAAAGAATTGTTTTCATGAATACAAATAATTTATTCCAGCATTTAATTATAAACTTCCAACAGAGCTTTTTTTGATATGTGCTATTTTACAAATGACCAATGGAACTATACGGTAGGGGCTTATAATTATTAACCACCCGGTTTCAGATGCCTGCCTTTAACTGTTTTATTTAAATTTAATGATATGGTTTTATTTGTTGTCTTTTTATGGTACCCATGTATTGTCTATATGCTAAGCTCTTAGTATAAAAATATACATGCCAGACTGGAATAAAGCTTCATTGAACTCTTTACTCTAAACATTCATATTTAAATGAAATAGTATTTACTCTCTTAATATATGTTTTGTCATATTTAAACTTTGGTTATTTTGTTTTAACATATACAAATTAATTAATATTCTTTGAAAGAAATTAATACAAAAGTAAAAATTAAAAACATGAATATGGAAGGCCTATAAACTTTTCTTTTAGAACTTTGAAGTATTTTTCTTTGTTATAAATATAGGCACAGGTCGATATAAATTACGAGTCTGATTATTGGTCCATGTCATACTGATCTATAAAATCTGCTTAAATTCAGATGAATAAATACTGTAAAAAGTACAATTGAATTGCACCATTCAGTTAAATTCTTTTAGTACTTCAAGCTACAAGCTTCAAGCTTATTAGTATCAATATACATGTGTATACATACACAATAGAATCAAATCATATACTGAAATACTTGTTTAACACGTAGTAAATCCAGTGTGTCATACTTTATTTTGTTCTGCCGTGAGGTATCAATGGATATTGTGAACTTTAGTGTAAAGGGGCGTCAACAAACAGGTAAAACACCTACAATGCATACCGGTGTGACTCCCCGGGGGACATCACGACAAACGACACACCTTCACGCTATGTTACAGTTAATTATTTCTCTGTATCACGATTAGACAGTGACATGGCCGCTATAGATTTATAAAGGTGTAATCAGGCAGTGTGACGTCGCCGTGTAACCTACCACCCCATAGAATTGATTTTACATCATAGGTGATTATCCGATAGAGACTATTAAAGTGGTAGATAAGAACTTATTGTGGTGAAATGTTAACCCTGCATCTACATAGGTCCAGAATGATTTATTTCAATGTTTATAAGTTGGAATATGTTTATAAGAACTGGATAACGTATATCCTTATGCTATTTAAAATATTTTTTTGAAAAAAAATCATAGATTTAACTTCACATTAAAATTCAAGTGAGACATGCGAAATTAATATTCTAAGTGTCACCAAAATAGTTGAAACTCCCAAAGTTCTATTCTTTAACTTCACCATCGCGTACCTGTAAATTTATCAGACCATATTATATATTATACTTAAAGACATTTGCCATTATCGCCTTACCATTAGGTGAAGATGTAATTCCACACGATAGGTGAAAATACAATGATTAGCTTAATCTCATTCCGTATTTTCCTACAAGGATACTTATTTTTCCTAAGTTTCTGGATTCACTTTTATTTCATTTCATATAAAAATTCTAAATTATCTGTTTTTCCAATTTTCTGACTTATTTTTTAATTGTCAGCACCGCAGAATAATAAACACGTTTCCAAAGTACTTCAACGATATCGTGGCAAAAGACCAATGGAGAAAACTAAACGATAGGTGAGGAAGAGAAGCGGCGACAGGAACGGGAAATGAAATAAACATGTCTTGATTGTCCTAGAGGAACGTTCGTTACAAAAGTTCTAGTAAAACGTTGCTATTTTCTGTTTTAAAGTTATAAAATTAACTGAATTCAGAAACAAAATAAAACGCTTGATTACGTAATTTTTCTTAGGGTACCAATATTAACAATTAACTAACATATGACACGTTCAGAGAGCATCAAAGAATACGCGTACTAATGTTGGCGCCTTATCTCAGCACAGACTGAGGACAGATGCTGGCACGACCAAAAGAATTTGTTGTCAAGATTTGTTCAACGTATTCTGCCATTCTTGTTACTCTTTGATTAAATAAATGAACACATGAATGCCAGTTGTCTTGTCAATATCAATCACACCTCACTCTAGCCACAATCTGACACGGGCCTGTTATAGCATCTTACATGGCAACTAAACAGTCTCTAAAGACATTTTCTACTCCGGGGATCCACCGTCGGGTATGTCTTCTCGACATATCAACCTGTCAACCACAAATATAAACTGTATTTCTTTTTGTTTGCTACTTTGATAGTGATATAACAAGAAAATCTCCGTGAATGGAATACAACCGGATCGATGTGTCACTAAGGACCCCCCGCTGACGCGGACAGCACAGCTAAGACGGAACACTGAGCACGGATACCGATCTGTATACAGACTGTTATGTTTCCAAAGCTTATCATAACTATCATCTGATTCAGCCGAATCCGAAGGACAAGAGAGTGTGAAACTGTTATTCGTAACCGTTTTCCGCCTCTGAATTTATACAATACTTGTCACATGGTATCGGTAAACATGGCGGCTAATTACGGGGTGGGCGCGCGTCTCCAATCTCTTGTCACTTTACCGTCTGTGTATGTCCTTGAGCTGTTTTCAACGTGAAATAGTAAATTAAATACTTCGAAAATTAAATCTTTTTCAACTGACATTATATCGTGTAATTTCGCAATGAAAGCAACAATTAAAGAAGAAAACAGACGAATTCGATTGTCCGGTGACGTGCACGTAACGGGGTCACTCGGTTGAGAGATTTTGCGCGAAACTGTGACACCGTGTTCGTCACAAGCGAAGTGATGAACTCAAAGTTTATGTATGATGTTTTTCACGATTATTGGAAAAAATAAAAAAATGGATATTGTACTGGTAAAACAAGAAGCATTTGAATGTTATTTTTTTAAGCATTTCTTGTTTTGTGATTACTATCGATATAGACAATAATTACCTTTGAAGATTGGCTTAAATGATGTAAATGTTTTTAGTTTTTTCTACCAATAGCAAAGTTTATAGGATTTTATGGCTGGCATGTATTCATTTCTTTGTCTAGTTTTTCTTCTTCTGTACTTTCGCTAAGTCATTAGTAAATCTGTACTTAATTGTAAACATACATATATCGTAGTAAATGTAAAAACAAATATGAACTTATCAAACCATAGATAAATCTCAAGTTCTCACCTTTATTTAAATATTTAACCACATTAAATCTCAAGGGGATCAATAAGAGGTGTTTACACGTGTCGATGATACAGATAATTACAACGTACATTGAGAGACCAATACAACAATAAAAACTTACGACCCCTTAAACCAGACTCTAGCGCAAAATGACCAATTTCCGAGTCCCGTAAAATTGTCTCTTAATGTCTTTCAAGAGTGAATATTTAAACAATACCTATCCCATCCGATCACTTAGTCATACTTCAACTCATACATTAACAAATGGAGTGTGCACAATTGTTGGCTATTTTTGAATTTTTTCTTGTATTTGGATTATCTGTTTCGCAAACAAGTAAGCATTTAATATTCGTATTATAATTCTATTAATTTTTTGATTATTTACATCAGGAAATTTCCTCATCATGTCAATTATAATAAAAAATAAATTGAATTTAGGAACTCTCTCTATTCTGTATACAGTTTAAGCTTGTAAAAATGTCAAATCCAAGAGTTTTCGCCTTTCACTTGATTATTTTTGTTTCCATAAAGGAACTAGGTTAATTTGTTGTCTCGAAACTGTTAGTTAGATAAGATTGATGTATGTGATGTGAAGTGTTCCGATTCTCTGATTAAAAATGTTCACGTGAACTCCAATTGAGAGAAAGATTTAACAAACTTTTTTTTAATAACAATACATTTGCATTAATATCTTCAAAAAAAATCGATCTCAGAAAAGAAGTTTTTTTTTTAAATAAGTATATTCCTTTATTTTCAAAACCAACCACACACTTATATATCGCGTGCTTTGATTTAATGTAATAGCACGTCTATATATAACTAAAAATTATTTGCTTTCTTAACTTGAAATCAAGTGAATATTATCATATACGTATCAGATATACATATAGATTTATAAACAAACTATTTCTCCAGAAAAATATGACACGATATATAAACTAAACAACCTTTGTAATTCAATAAATGAATGAATGAATGAATGAATAAATGAATGAATGAACGGATGACCCGGATGGGTATAGATGGATGGGTATAGATGGATGGATGGATGGATGGATGAATATGAATGAATTAATGAAAATAGAAGTAGATGTTTCCGTAATGGGCTATGATTCTTTTGTATTTAAGGATGGCACTTCATGGTGTGAACGAAGATGGCTATGGTTGATCTTATCCTTGGTTATTAAATTGGTTATATAAAGAATACTGCATCAAATATATTTAACGTTCTTTATTTAATTTTTGCATTTTTGTAACTTCAGATCGCCGATACAAGATATGCTCCCGTGTGAATAACCAAGTGATTGTAGCTTGTGGACCAGATGAGTTTATCTACATACATAGAACTACACTATCAGACTGGCCTGGTATCCCCGGGACTGACTGTGATCTACCCTTATGTAGTCAATATTGTCACGTGTACTCCGACCGCGCTTCTCCAATCTATAACGGCCAACAGATGGCGCAGTATACGTTTGTGTCTGAACACTTGTCGCAATATACAGCATCCTACGGACACTGTAATAGCAGTTCTATGTCCAAAATAGTTCACATTGTCTACGAATGTCTACCTGGTAGGTAAATAAACGCGCGCGCGCACACACACACACACACACACACACACACACACACACACACGCACGCACGCACGCACGCACGCATACACACACAGGCGCGCACGAACACATAAACACACAGGCGCGCACACACCGATGAAACAATCATTCGATAAAATCTATAAGTATACACTGGATTTATACGCATAAAGAATACATACCATCCATTCAATTTTATATGACACATTTAAATCACAATTGTCAGTGTAAAGATCAATAAAACACAAAATTTTCTGAGTAGGCCAGCTCTTTTATCAAGGCAATACTATTTAAAACTTTAAAACACCAACAAAACAAAATACAGAAAGCATAAAGAAACAAACATTAATATTGTGTCATGAAATGTGCCAGATCTTTGAAGGAAATGAGATATAAATATACGGTATAAAATGCAGATACTGCGTAGAGCGCCATCTATCATAGTTATGACTCGTCTGTACATGTGTTAATTCATCAATATCAAATATAGATGGCGCTGTAAAGATGAGTTATGATGAAAGAAAAGTCGATGAAAATAGGCTTTTACACGAAGTATATTGCATCTCTTTACCGTTCTTTTCCCGGCAAGCCTACTAGAATATGTCCGATAAGACATCCCCGTAGATAAGCATTTCAATAACCCAGGTCATACGTGGGAACACATGTTGGTGATATCCATTGACTACACCAATCAATAGACATATTCTAGAAGGCTCGACACTGGTACATGTAACAGCGCTATACATAATTACCCCATATGAATATCCCTTAAACATGTAATAAGTTAGTGCGAGTACCATTTTCTTTTGTTGTTGTTGTTGATGCTTTTATTTTCAAGATTTGTAAAAGTTCTTCAATACTCTATTGCAAACAAAACTGTTTTATTTGTCATCCATCATATCAAAGTAGAGTTAAGCTTGATATCTTGTTCTTAATGCAGCATCATGGGAAGGCAGGAACCAGGCTAACACACCTACCTCTTGCTCATGTCCTCTCGTGCAAACCGAGTAATGTACGACCCAATAAAAGTACATCCATATTATGATACATTGTTTTATTATATCACACAAAAAGAGTATATCTATAGCTTGATGTTTTAATTTTATAGCTGACGCCACAAACAGTATCTGTAGTGATACGATTGTCAAGGGCAATGTTGACGGGCACATTCTGAGCCCCGGATTCCCTGGTGGAGTAGAGACGAAGAAGAGGGTTGGATGTCAATGTGATCTTTCTGCTACAAATGATGGAACGATTTCCTTAATGGGAGTTCTCATCAACCCTATGGTTGACGACAGTGTCCATAAATGGACACTGAGTGCCGTTAATGACCTAGGTAAGGTGTTGTTTATTAACATATAAAATAAACTTAAACACACTGGAACGAACTTTAAACATTATATTATGGAAGGTGTCTTCTGAGGTTAATCCAAGTCCTCTAAAATCATGTGTTCGGCGGTATCCATTCACAAGTTGGTACCTTATTGACAAATGTTTGTTTCATTGGGGTTGAACGTCCCTTCAACGCATGTATAGGTCAAAATGAGACGGTGTCTGTTGGTATCTGGAAGTTTCGGCACCTGTAATTTTTGGCACCTGGAACTTTCGGCACTTCTCCAAGAAATTTCGGCACTTGTATTGAAATCTTCGTCATATAACTCTGAAGTATTTTTAATCAAATTTAATTGCTAATTTTCCCCGTTGGTGCCACAGCGATCACGACAGTGTAACAGTTTTATAATGTATCTCAGGATAAGGATTAGTTTTCCATTCGGTTAAGATTGATTATAACTTTTGTATTGTGTCTCACATCTAGCCATTTTCATTCTCTGTCTCAGGTCTAACCATTTTAATTCTGTGTCCAAGGCTTAACCATTTTTATTTGTGTCCCAGTTCTAAAATTCCAAAAAAAATAAGTGCCAAACATTCCAGGGGCCGAAACTTCTTGTATTCATCTTCTTATAACAGTGAACACATATGGCACTGCCTCACTGAAATATCACGCCGCAGACACATTACATAATACTTCACTCGGTCACATTATCCTGACACCGAGCCAATTGGTCCTTCTCCTACCAAGAAATGCTGAGCGCTTAGCAGAGAGCGAGAAGATTGCCTAATTTTAACGACTTAGGTTTTCACGCAGCCGGGATTCGAACCTCCGCTTGGGATTCTAACACCAGCCTACCAGATTGAAGCGAACGCTCTATATATGAGTCACCGCGCCGTTTCCTTATTGACAAACAATACCCCTTTATTGGGACCTGAGGTAAGTGATCGTCATAGTTTTCCGTGATCTTGAGATTTGTTGAAACCATTTGATCATTGATCATCATTGTAATGGTGTACGATATACTTTCTGTTGGTGCGTCAAATTCATATTCATCCTTGTTCTTTGCTACTTCCGTTAGTTAGTATTCGTGCTTATAACAATTTTTTTTAATAAAACAGAATGGTGATGCCATATTTGAATGAAAATGATAATATTGCTGATTGCATGCTAGATCAGTTTCACTTTGTTTATATTTCAGGAGATCGTTTACACCTTGGTATACAGCCGGACCTGACGACAACATTGGCAGTATCAACTACTACAAAACTACGACTGACCTACTCCAGCAGCGGCGATATGTCGGGGGATCAGTTGTTTTATCCTAACTACCCTGGCGGATTCTGGATAAAATATTCCGGTATTTTACATTTCAATGTGCTCACTTTTGTGTATCTATGAGTTTTGGCAATGCTAACAAGAGAGCGCGGCCACACGAATTTGTTTTTAAAATTGTATTGTTCACCATTAGCGATAGGTGGTGCCAGACAACGATCGGCATGTCCTTCGAAGGGGACGCTTTAACACCCCAGTACGATACATATACCAGTGTAAAGTTCGAGTTAGCGATTACTCTATTGTATTGGCTCATCTTCCTTCATACACTGTTCCATTACGTTCCGGTTCCTGTCTCCTTCATATACTATTCTTTTACGCTCCGGTTCCTGTCTCCTTCATACACTATTCTTTTACGCTCCGGTTCCTGTCTCCTTCATACACTATTCCTTTACGTTCCGATTCCTGTCTCCTTCATACACTTTTCCTTTACTTTCCGGTTCCTGTTTCCGTTTTAGATTATATTTATTGTTGGATCGTTTAACTTTGCAATTTTGTATTGTATTTGGAACACGCCACATTAAAACTTGGACTTTGTTGTTTGTATTATAACACAAAACTAATTTAAACTGTTATTGTTAAAAGATTCGAATGTTGATCCAAAGTACTGATACTGCTGCTTACTTCTGCTACTGTTTCTGCCGACTACTCGTTATAGACTGTTTACCTCCCCTGACTCGTTATAGACTGGTAACTTCCCCCTGATACTCTACGCAATATTGATGACACAACTGAGAACCCGTTTATACTGAGGCTCGTTACTGTTGCTTCTGCTACTACACCGCTTACATAATTACTTGCACAAACGGTGTTATGGCCTTATGGCTAGTTTCTTTAAAATTGTATGACCAGTGCCTGTTTAAAAACCATCTGAAAAGCGGATTAAAAAATCCATGGTTTGCTTCATATTTGGATATTCCCAATATCATGGTTTCTTTTTCTGACCCTCGACGTTTAAAGAACAGCACAAAAACAGGCTGAATCTTCATCAAGATAACATGTACGGAAGACGAGGCATGTCGATGTGTTTTGGACATAAGTCAAAGATACTTTAAAAGAGGTGAAGAATTTGCACTGCTGCAAACACGCGTCGGTAAAGAATTATCTGGGAAGTGAACTCCGGTAACACCGTCTAGATATGACCTAAAATGAGTTAAAGGGACGCTAAACCCCAATAAACAAACAAACAAAGTCCGGTAAACTAAACAGGGAAACGATATTAAATGTTGCTTAATGAATTAATTAAGGTTAGTTATGTTTAATAGTTTTTGTAAGTAATTGTTTTTCTTCATTTTTAGCATTTCCGTCTTATTCAAAAATTGACATGCAGTGTTCTGAGTTGCCTGAAGAAGATGGATTGTCACCAGGTAAAGCATTTATGACTCTAGACCGTGTTCTCGTAATCCAAAGTATTACTACATTATATGCTAAATACTCCGTATCTGCTTATTATGTCCAAACGTTTTTGCCGCTTAAGGTTTTACCTCTTACTCAATTGCTTCCAAACTTCGTAACTTTTCTACAAACATAAAATACAAGCTCTGTACTACATTAATTCAGCATAATCCGTCATCCCGTTTAGATTTTGCCTATATATCCTATACTAATACATCCTTGATAGTTATATAGCCATATTCAGATATTTTGAACACTTTTTTCTATAGTTTTTAATAGGGAAAATTGAGAAATGACAACAGATAGTGCTGAAATTTGGTACAGAGCTTGTACTCTATGTTGTAGCAAAGTTGCGAAGTTTAGAAGCAATTCAGTAAGAGGTAACAATCTTGAACGGCAAACACAGTTGGTGATAATAAGCGGATACGGAGTATAGTAACTTTAAACGTCACTGATACATATACGTCAGTATTTTAATGCGTGACAGTATTTTTCACAGGTTATGTTAGATTATTTTTTTTAAATTCCAAGGTACTGAGCAATCAGCAATTCTTTTATGTTTCAATATTTTCAGTTGGAATTGGAATTGTGTGCTGTGTGACCGTTATTTTTATTCTGCTCATATCAACATTGATTTACTTTGGAAGAAAGTGGTAAGTTCTCCTTTTTAGATGTTAAACCTTATATGAACAAAGTAACTTGACATTACAAACATTGGATCAGAAAAATTCTCGGATTTCAAAGGGAATATTATAGGATGAAGAGTTTGTTTGTTTGTTTTTTTGGGGCTTAATTTCACGTCCAGAATCTTTCACCGATATTATGATAAAAGATCAAAGGAGAAAAACCAAACAATAGTACAGGAAGAGAAGCGGCGACAGGAACGGACAATGAAAGTAATAGAGATAGTTCAGAAAGAAGGATGAGCCCATGCAACGGCGTTTCCGCCTACTCTTTTATCGAACTTTACATGGGGATATTTATCGTGCCAGGGGGTTAAAATCTACAGAGTCACCGAGACACTCAAACCTCCATACCACGAATAGGATTCAAGCACAGGTGTGATAGGAGGGAAAACGAAGATACAGTTAAGACAAGTTCCTATGGAATCATCGGTTGTATCTCAAATACAAAACGAACGAAAGTACAATATTTTAATATTCTCCATCACCGCTTTTAATTTCCAAACAATTAAACATGCTTAAATTTCCTTGTGGCGAAATTTAGTAGTTAATAATTGGAATGCTTCAATTGAATACATGATTTAAAAAGTTAATTCTTATGATGTTATGTCGTTTGAATGAAAAGGTACAAGAGAGGAGAGACGGGACAACAACATACAGAAACGGACGGAAAGGGACAAAACAATTATGCCACCGATATCGATTTTGCTTGTGACAATGCAACCGACGAATTTGTGTGGAATTCCAATAAGTACGAATCACTTCCAGAACTATTTCATGCTCAACAGTTTAAACAATTTCGTCTGGTAGAAGTAGATTCCAAGAACTTGAAGCAAGACCGACAGAAGAAAACGTCCACCATTAGCACCGCTTCTAACTCGTCTATGGATGTGTCCATTATCAAACTTGAATCTCGCGAGTCACGTGGTTTTGGCGAAAATGATGACGGAACCGGAAGTTTTACCACTTTTGCATCTTTTGACATAAAAGTTTTACATTTAGATGGTATAACGGACTCTGAAGTGGATGTGTGACGTTTGCCTGTGATATAATGGAAAAAAAATTTAATTCATTATAATTTAACAACTGTTTTTAATATCAACATTTTTATGTAGTACAATGCATAACGCTGAAAATGTGATAGGACAGTGCATAACGTTGAAAATGCTGTATCAATGAGTGCTATACAGAAGACGTGGTCTCAAGAAAAGTGAATAAACATTGAACTAATTAGGCGTTCAGAATAACGACAGTGTTTTAACTTGAATAGGTTATTTGTGTGTTTCAAGCGAAAAACAAAATGGCCAAAGACTTGATTTAGTAAAAGATTAAATTACAAACAGTCTATACATTTTTATCACCCACATTACAAGGAAATCATAATGCATCTTGCCACGCGTATTACAAACATAAAGGAGAGATTATTGTCCAATATTTACGTTTGCTATAAATATTTCCATTAAACTAAAGCAAATTCGTTTGGCGAGTATTTTGCAATAAATGCCATTGCTAACCTCATCACCAAAACGTTACGCAGATCACACTGAGATCGTGGTAACGTTTTATCTTCAATGTAAATAAACATGGCCGTCGGCTGTCGTATACTTCGCATTGAAACGTGACAATACTAAAAGACATAGGATAGACCGTTGATACACACATAAAAGTAGAAAGTATTATTTTAAAAAAGGGAACTGTTTGAAATGTTATCACGAAAAAACAACGATTTTGGGTCAATTTCAA
>JAUMGZ010196449.1:0-12833 GCA_032359645.1 Pododesmus macrochisma | reverse complement strand
TTACTCGTTTTATGATAATATTGTTAACAAAAAAGCGTTTACATATTAAAGATTTGTCTATAAATGATGCTGCACATCGTACTGCACCCCTGCTGCAGCTGCGGTTTACATTTTACAGATGCAGGCGCTCGGGAAGTCCGTGAAGTTCGCTGCGAAGTTTTTTTTCGTTATTTCGTCTTTTAGCGGTGAAATTACGATAATCGCAGAAATCAGCCACTATAAATATATATTAGTACGCGATAAGATGTATTGTTCTGCTGTTAAACGCCTCAATGTATTTCCATAAATACGAGTCTCCCGGTTACTGGATGAAAGTCAAATCTGATTTAAGGGTCAAACAATAGCAATAAAACATGTAGTTAAACAATTGTGATGAATGTATATATGATTTATACGTGCGTAAGAAATTAACTAGAGTTTACAGCGGCCTAATTTTGCTAAATTTGTTGTTGTCAAGAACGGTTGAACGTCTTATATAAGATACTGTAAATGTTGATACACCCAGACGAAAAAAAAACACAGTTGGTATCAGCTGTGTACAAGCAATGATATTTACTCAACATTATTATATTCAAGTCAACTTATGTTTATAGCTGTATAAGATTTCTTGTATTCAGATATATTGAGGCGTTTTGTTACGTGATACACAATTATTTTTAAAATATTTCTTACGGCATTTTGATTATTATCTTGCAATCCAGGCATAAGAATTCAACAAAGAAACATTTTGAAGAACATAGGTACATCACAGCTGTGTCAAACAAGCGTCAAGTTTTTAGAATGTATTCAAAACTTATAACAACAAGAGGCCCATGGGGCCTTAACGTCCATCTAGTCTCAGAGGAGATATCGTTTGAAGGCATAGTGTCAAATTACCCCTTTTAGCCCAACCTGACCTGTCCCCCGGGAGTTCAGGTACTTCATTTGTACAATTTTGAATCCCCTTCCCATAAGGATGCTTTGGCGACGTTAATGATGACGTCAAGATAAACGTTGCATATGACGTGACGTTTTGTTTGAAAACCCCGCGGTCAAAGGGTTAACAATCTCTGTTGTGTATAACATATGATTTAAGAGAAATAAAGAATTGAAATTGTTTATGCTATACCCCCAGCATCGGCGTCCGGTTAAGATGAATGGTTGGGGTCAGTGCTGCGGTAACTGTAAATCCTACATTAACCAAACTTACATGGCTGATGTATCTAAGGATGCATATAAAGCACATGCTTTGTTTTGGAATCTGGATCTGACCTACATTTTCCATTCGTATGACCATCTTCAGGACTTAGTTTTTGTTCTAATACTGTTGTTAAGAAGAATGCTTAAGGTCAGTTCTGAAGCTACTACAAGTCCTTCATCAACCAAAATTACATGACTGATGTTTTTAGAGTTGCTTAACACTTTTTTGCAATACTGTTGTTAAAAAGAATGGTTAAGGTTACGCAATTTCTTTTAAAACCAAAACTGTGAATAGATGAGGTCAGTCTTAATGGTATCTAACATGATATACATCAACAATGGTAAGCTTATAGAAGGACGTCTCTCAGAATATTTAGAACATGGTATGTTTTGGGGCTTGATCAAACTTACATTTTCTCAAGGTTGAGGCGCCGATGGGAGCTATGTAATCTTCGATTACTTTATGTTTATTTCTTAATTAACGTCGCTTTTAAATTCTATCACACCAAAATATATATTTTTCTTGAACATCCATTTGTAATGGTTTGTTAGCGAAGGCCTGGGTCCCCTGGTTTGCTACTCGAACACATGTACAGGTCTTATCATACTCTTTTCACTTCACATTATTGTATGCCATTTTTATGAAAATAAATATGTTTATAAGTTGATGGTCATATAAGTAGGTGCCTGCTTGTATCTAGTGATAATTGGCAATCAACAGAAAATAGCCATGCTACCAACTGGACACCACAATGATGGCACTGATCATGCATTAATTTACAACCACATTAAACAAATTAAAGCGCTAAATTTAAAACTATCATTAAATCATAATAAAAAGCTACAAACCTTCAAATTAACATATATTTTACAAAAAGATCATTATTGATCGAGCAAAAATGGAGTACTTGCATATCTATAGCACATCTTCACTAGATGATGTGAATAAATGCCATTTACAATGCCCTCGGATCCATTTTTGCCCTCAACTTTGTCCCCGGGACCTCAAATGTTAAGATAAAATGGACGAAATAGATACAGAATGGTGTATGTGTATATCTTTATTAAATATGCACTACACGAAGTGTGTAAATGCTATTAATAAGGGGAAAAAATTTGCCCTTGGGTCAATTTTTTGCCCTTGACTTCGCCTCGGGGATATCACAAGTCACGTAAATGGAGAAAATAAATATTGAATGGTGTACATGTGTATCTAGTGTAATTTTGCACTACACAAAATGAATTAATGCTATTTACAATGAAAAAACATAAGCCCTCGAGTCCATTTTTGCCCTCGACTTCGTCTCAGGGGTCACCCGTGTCAAACACGTGGAGGGAATGATTTTTTAATAGTGTATGCACATATCCATAATAAATCTGCACTACCCGAAGTGCATAAATGCTGTTTACACGGGAAACAGATATTTGCCCTCGGATCCATTATTGCCCTCGACTTCGTCTCAGGGACCACCCACCCGTATTAATAATATTTCCCGTTTTACATTCTAGACACTATAGACACGAATCTGTGAAAATTTCATCAATTCCTGGCAAAGGGCCGTTTTAGCCCAAAGTGAACCGACCCCTTTATGAATAAGGCAAAAAAATGTAGTATGGTCAATGTTGACCATGAACTTTTGCTTTTGACCTTTCACTCGAGGTCAAGAACATCAGCATTTCACAAGGAATTTGAAGCCATTCCCTACACTTGCAAAATTATGGCCCACGTGAGAAAAACTGACTGATTGTCTTTTTGTAACCTTGACCTCATGTGAGTGACTTCTTCAGTTAAGGTCATCACATACCATTTGGTTGTAAGGATCAACTGTATTAAATGTGAGCATCTGTTGAAACTTCTTTTTTAAATCATAGGACCTAATTCCTATACATTCCAGCACGGTGGCCCAGTGGTTAGGGCGCTCGCTTCGTACTGGTAAACTGGTGCTGGAATCCCAGGTCGTGGGATCGAATCCCGGTCGGGTCAAAGCCTAAGACTTTAAATTCAGACATGAATTGAAGGGACGTTAAACTCCAATGAAACAAACAAACATACAAACAAAGCATGTAGGGTAGTTCGTTTGAAGCCAATTGTCCGTTATTTTGGAAATGATCCTACCGACAGACTTACATCTGTTTCTGCTTAAAAATACGAAAACCCAAGACGAAATTCTAAAGCCGTAAGTCCATGGACATTGGCAAACAAAAGGAAAACGTGGTACGAACACAGAAAAAATGACAAAATATATATATTTATTAACTAAAAAAGAAACATTACGAACTTCCATTAAAAATCTAGAAGCGAAACCAGGTGCTCGCGATATGGTAAGCGTTTCCTGCTACACACGTGTCAACCGCCGCGATGCTTCAGTTACTGTCATACCGGTGAATGGCAACCCGGCCTTTCCGCCGTTAAAAAAGAAGCGTATGTTACCATAAGAATATGTCACTAATATAATGACGAAAGAGCAGAGGAGAAAACAATGTTTATTTACAAGCAACAGTAAAAGTGCTTAGTGCTGGTAAACTGGTGCTTGAATTCAAGATCGTGGGTTCGAATCCCGGTCGCGTCAAAACCTAAGACGTTAGAATTAGGCAATCCTCTCTCATCCTGCTAGGCGCTCAGCATCACTGGGTAGGAGGAGGATTGGTTGGCTCGGTGTCTGGATAATGTGGCCGAGTGAAGTTTCATATCAGTATGTCCGCGGCGTGATTTTTTAGTGAGGCAACACTATACAGTCGCCATAAGTGCGCACTGTCATAAACATACACCGTCTCGATATGACCTATACATTAGATAAAGGGACGCTTAACCCCCAATAAACAAACAAACACAGTTCAAAGCGCTATAAAGACGAATTTGTCATGTACACCTCAAACACGTTTTGAAGTTGTATTATGTCGGCCGATATCAGCAATGGTAGATTTCTGACTGAATCTAGAGTCTTTAAAAATTGACCTCCATTTATGAGATGCTATTTGAACATTTTAAAACTGGATTTTAATTAAAGATTTTCCAAGTAAAATCATTGTAAAAATAGCATGTGTGATAGACAGATGCTCACTCACTATCATTTGAAGGCACCAAGATATATGATATATCTGCACCATATCACTTATACTTTAATCAAATATACCGAGATTGCACACTTTAAAAGTTTTATATTAAAAAGTGTTTTGGATTCTCCTGTAATATTTTAGGGACTATTTAAACACTTTGGGCTTGCAAACTGGAGTTCAATAATCTTCAAGTAAGTTTAAATATTTTGGGAATATTTGAAACAGCTGCTCACTCATTATCATTTGAAGGCACCAAGATATACAATCTGTATCACTTATCCTTTAAACCAATATACCAAGATTACACACCTTCCACGTTTTTAAAGTAACAAATTGTGTTTGCTTCTGGCATGAATTTAGAGATTAAATCTACTTTGGGCTTGCAAAATGGATTTTCGTTAGCTCCTAGTAAATTTAACTTAATATTTGAAACAGTTGCTCACTCACAATAATTTGAAGGCACCAATATATACAATCTGTATCACTTATCCTTCAAACAAATTTACCAAGATTGCACACTGTATGAGTTTAAGAGTATGTTTTTCCGGAAATGTTTATGTCTTCAGAATATTGGAGGAATATTCAAAATTAGATAAAAAAAATAATAATTCAAACTATTTTCAAGTACACATATTGAAAATGAAAAATAATATAAATTATAATAATTATAACATACATAGATCTACTACATGCAAGCTATATATATATACATCCAAAAATTAATTATTTTCTGCCTTTATAAAATTGTAAAACGAGTCATGTATTCAAAAAGGTTTATCAAAGAAAACGTTTAAATCGGCAACATTTTCATATTTTCATTAAGTTTTACATGCGGAAGTGCACTTATATTCTTGATGCCTAAGATTTCAGCTGTATATAAAGTTGGTCAGTGTTAGTCCGCCTACACAGCAGTTGGACTAAAAGTACAGTTGAAAGTTTCAGGTCTCATGACGCTACAATTCTGAACGTATTACGGCAAACATTTTATCCTACAGACTGCATTAGAAAACTGGGTGGTACATGTAATGTGTAAATGACCTGACGAATAAAACGAGGTCGACAGTAATCTATTTTCCAGACTAAGGTTTTTAGGCCTCAAAATTGAGATCTGAAGTCGGACATGTAGTGTATGCGCATATGCATCTAAAGAATGTAAAACAAGTCAGTCGGGGAATCTCAAAAATATTGATTTAGAAATCTACGGTAACAACTGGTCTATATAAAATGCTACATAGATCTTCACTGTTTAAAACAATTAAACTCCCTTTTTCTGAAGACGATGAAAAGGTTATTAACTCACTGCTAATAAACTTAAGTCTAATTCTTTCTCTGTTCTTTTCAGAGCGCGGAATTATTAATAAGGTTGCCCCATGTTCCGGAGTCTGCAGATGTAAACATCATACAATTTACAAGACTTGTAACGCCCCCTGATACAGTTTGTATGAAACAACTTGGAACCCTTACTTAGGGGGGGGGCGATAGTCAAGCAATGACGAATGTTTTCTTAATGGTCACTGGTGCTAGAACTCTATGTACATGCAAATGCTTTATAATATGTGTGCGAAAAAAAAGTATAAACCTTTTCGCATGAAGGTTTCTTTTTTAAAATAGAAATAAAAATGTTCTTAAAATGTTACATGTAACATAACACAATTTTAAGAATTATATAGAATTGTTTAACAACATTTTAATAGAATCGTGTTTTTTTATAGAAATTTGATTACACAAGAAAAGTTACAAATTAAAGCTTTGGTTATGTATAAAGTATTGACGAGATGTATGCCCTTTTTTGTCATCATATTGTGAAGATTTTAGATGGAATTCGAAATGTACCTTTACGGTTCCTCTTGATTTTTATAATATTCAAATAAACAACTTAAAAAAAATGTTTTCAAAAAAACTGATAAAGTTTTGCTAAAAATTTAAAAAAAAAAATGTTTTACTGAAATTTAAAACATTGTACAAAAAATATGAAAACATATTATAAAAAGTTTTAGAAAATAGTTTTTTCACATTTAAAAAACAATATTATGATACAGTTGAACGTGTAATCTGAAATGTTTTAAAAATGTTTTTATAACATTTTGCTGAACATTTAAAAAATGTTTCACCAAAACATTTTAAATCCGGTTGTTGAAAATATTTAAGTACAATGTTTCACATATTTGTAAGCAGATATATCATAACATTTTATGAAATGTTTTCAAAAATGTTCTTAAAATGTTTTTAAAATTACTTAAAACAGTTCGAAAACATTCCAAAAATGTTTTATTCTTAATGTTTCATAAAACACGTATTAACGAGCGAAAGCTTTTTTTATTGTAAAAACATCGTTTTGAGATGACAGATTGATCAATTTCAAATCGATGGTCCTGGGGGCGACCTTTTGACCTTTGAATGACATGTGAACTGTAGCAAACATTAAATCAATGCCGACATCTAACATCAGTGCGTTACGTCCTTAATACAGTTCAAGACAAGCATAATTGTACAGTGTGGACATACGCAGCATATCAGGGGAGGTAACCATTCTGTATTTTCCAAAGCTCAAGAGGAATTGAATATGTTCCTTTACGACGTCATAGCGGACAACGTCAACCAATAAAACGAAGGTATTTGAGTCGTGACGTAATCACAATGAAACACCAACACATGGTCGGACATCCGGCAAGCAGTAGTAGGTCCAAACCCCCATCGGATGAATATTCTCTTAACATGTGATTAGGCCTAACCTCCCCTTGGTAACGCCATCTCTACACAATAAAATGGCCGCCGGCAAGTCATATTTCTTGCCCTTCGCGAAATTTGAAGACGAAATGGAACGATATTACTGCAAAAATGATTAATCGGGACATTGCTATCGCAATAAATACCACTTATGGATGAAATAAAGTAAGTTGTAACGTTGAAACATGTTTAAATCTTGCAATTCAAATATAAAGTAGACCTGTCAGCTGAGCCGGGCTTGACCTGACACGTGTGCATGCAGCGGAGATGATCATAGTTTGCAAAACATAAAGTTGTTCACTCAAAACATTTGAACATTGTTTCTTGCTAAGTCTAACAGATATTTTACAAGACAGTGATATTTAGTATTTATTATACTATCATGTCATGCTGTAGTTTTGCTGCAATGTCATACAGTCAATGAAAATCTGTCTTACGTTACAGTATCGGTTATATGTGGAAAATGAATATCTACTGTTGATGCGCAGATGAGAGGCGACTGCAACATGAAACAGCTGATTTAAGAAAAAACTACGATTTAGGTTATCCAAATGTAATACCTTTTACAATATGTGTGGTTCCAAGTAGAAAAGTAGATCTAAAATAAATTATATAAGATTCGGACAGTACCCTTTATAAAGACCTATATCTAGACACATACACTATTTCATTATACCACTTAGACTGAACAACAGCAGGAGGACACTCTTTGTCAAAAACAAACAAAAATTGTCTATATGAATATGTGGCAACAGTGTCCCGATTTGGGTACAGTGGCGTTAGTGGTTTATTTATTTTGTGCATTTTAAAGAATCTGTACTATCAGTAGGCGAACACAGACAAACAATTGAAACAAACACTGTCAATCTTCAAATTGTCAGGGTTCTTAAGCGAATCTGCCGCGTCGAGACCTAAACAGTACGTTATCTTCTCGCTCCCTGCTTAGTGCTCAGCATTGCTGGGTAGGAGGAGGACTTGTTGGTTCGGTGTCAGGATAATGTGACCGATTGAAGTATCATGTCAATGTTTCTGCGGCATGATAAATCATTGAAATCAAATGGCACTAAAAAACCACCATAAGTGCGCAATGTCACAAGCAGACACTGTCTCGATATGAGTTAAAGGGATGTTAAACCCAAATGAAACAAACACAGACATGCTGAAGAGACATGTATATTTACGATGGGTTTCTCTCTATTGCAACCGATTACGGTATGTTTTGAAAAATAGCGTAAATAAACTTAATTGATGAGTTAAGCGTTCTTCCAACCTATGCGTTATTCAATGCATGTTACCAAGAGAAATGATTGTTATCACCGAAATGTTACTGATAAATCAAATGTCAAGTTTATACGATTTACAAATGTATTGAGCTGACGTCACAAACATGCCTTCTTGCAGACGATCCATGGACTACATTAATTTCCACTTTAAGTGCGATCTTCAATCATTCTCAATGTGTCATTCTGAAAACATCAGACAAACATATTGTATTTTTAATATTCAAAATTGATTATTCTACGTTCGTCCAATGGTGCATATTCACGTCATTGCTCGCAAGGTGGCGCTTGTGTACTATAGGTTGTACGTAGAACGTTTTAAATCACCAATTTGCTAATTTCATATTACATATCTAATGACTAGGTCTACATACTTTTTTTTTAAATAAAAGGGTCGTGTTATTTTATATTCCTTAAATAGTTTGGCTAATTATAACGAACGAAGAAGTTCGTGTAACGAGCGTTAACAATGAAACCTGATTAGATTCTAGTCAATGGCATAGTATGGTGCTTCTGAAATCCTTCGTCGAAAGGAAGTCGCAGGGTACAGACTGAATGCTGATTTTATTCAGCATTCAATATTTAATTTTTATGTAAATATTTTTTGTTGACATCAAACATGTCTCGGCTATAGCCCTAGAACATATACGAAGGCGCCATCTTGAATCGGTCAATTAAATATTCATGAGGAAAACGTACGGAAGTCATTGAAATGACGTCAGTATGGCGCGCTAAAAATCACGCGCTATTTGGCGTGTAAGTAACAGTAAACAAGTATTAGCTTCCCAAAAAAGCTAGATGCGGCTACGTAACAGCTTACTCATAGATCAGTAAAAAAAGAAATAGTCTGCAATTTTATGATTATACAGCAGAGCTACAATTGTTCTTTGTAATACTCTCAATCATATGATTTGTTTTTTACAAAGCTAAATATGCTAATTGTAGTGGGGCATTTAAATATAAACAAGAGGCCCATGGGGCCTTAACGTCCATCTGGTTGAAAATGTTCAGTAGTTTCAGAAGTCGTTTAAAAGGCAAACTATCAAATTTACCCCTTTTAGCCTCGCTCACATGTCTCCTTGGGAGTCAGATACTTTATTTGTACAATCTTGAATCCCCTTCCCCTAAGGATGCCAGATTTGGTTGAAATCTGCCCAATAGTCTCAGAGGAGATGTTGTTTAAAGGTCATACTGTTAAATTTACTCCTTTTGGCCCCACCTGTCCCCTGGGGGATCAGAGACTTCATTTGTACAATCTTGAATCCCCTTCCCCTAAGGATACCTCCTGCCAATTTGGTTGAAATCTGCCGAAAAGTTTCAGAGGAGATGTCGTTTATAAGCAAATTGTCAAATTTACCCCTTTTGACCCCGCCCACCTGTCCCCTGGGAACCAGGGACTTCATTTGTACACTCTTGAATCCCCTTCCCCTAAGGATACTTCCTGCCAATTTGGTTGAAATCTGCACAAAAGTTTCAGAGGAGATGTATTTTTAAAAGCAAACTATCAAATTTATACCTTTAGGCCCCGCCCACCTGTCACCTGGGGCTCAGGTCCTTCATTTGTACAATTTGAATCCCCTTCCCCTGGTGATGCTTCCAGTCCAATTAGTTGATATCTGCCCAATAGTCTTAGAGGAGATGTCGTTTGAAGGCATTCTGTCAAATTTACCCCTTTTGGCCCCGCCCATCTGTCCCCTGAGGGGTCAGGGATTTCATTTGTACAATCTTGAATCCCCTTTCCCTAAGGATGCTTCCTGCCAAATTTGGTTGAAATATGTCCAGTAGTTTTAAAAGGAGATGTCGTTTAAAGCACAAGTGAACGACGGACGGACGACGGACGACGGACGGGATTTGTTTGGGAAAAGTCCACCTCGGACCTCCGGTCAAGATGGACTAAAAAACAATATTTTCTTTCTGCTGAATTTTAGTTACTGATAATTCTCTTGCCGCGTGAGAACATTGGTTACAATTATGGTTAAAATCTCATTTTTAATTTTGTAAACATTATGACAAATTTGCTTTCTGTCAAAGTTTGTATGTAGTTCTTTGGTCATTTAAAGCAATACCAATTATCACTTATGCACCTTTTGTAATATTTATGTTGTTTCATAGTCCATAGTAAGTTTCCTTTTAATGCTTCTGTCTGAAACTCTATAAATCGTAAATTGTAATAAAATCTTATTGATAAAGTCTGCCATATCTTACTCTAACGTGTAATAAATTACTGAGTTTTCAGTCCTTGTTGCTTTCAGAAACTCGTCCTTCTTGACACCATGCAATTTAATTTTCCAGTTGTTGTTTTTGTTGTTTTAGTGTCTCAATAGTGATTAAAGTGATTTCATTTCTTGGCTTTATCAATACATGAACATTGCACTGACTTTGACGGTGTCAACTTTTCTCATATGCCTTACAGACAGAACAAACACATGCAAAAATTCGCCGTTTTATAAGGACTAGCACGAGTTTACTCTGCCCCTCGAACGCGCGAACACACACACACACACACACACACCCACACCTTTTATGTTATATGTATGCAATTGTTTATCGAAACACCTGCAGGGCCGCCGGAACCCGAAACATATGCAATTGGGTTTTTTTGCGTTAACAGTCCAGCCTGTATCTTTAAAATATTTCATAATTCATCAGTGTGTGTGAAGCTTATAATAGTTAAGGTCAATCATTGTGAATTTGGCGCCAGAAGTATTTCATGTGTTGCATGGTGATATAAAATGTATAAATTGCGTATTCAAACTTTTGCAATTGGCCAAAACTGTAAAAATAATTATCGCAAAATTATCAAAAATAAAGATACTGAGACTATATGTTTATGGAAACGTTATGTTGTATGCTTGAGATGCAGTCACAATAGTGTCCACACAAGAAGTTTTAAAGAAGCAAGTCAACTCAAGCCTGGTCACGTAAGACGTTCCATCATCAAATATAAAAGAGTATCAAATTCTCTGTGTAAGAATTGACGCCCCTCAATTTTCGAACCAGTCATGTTACAGACACCAGTTATGATTATCCAAAAGAAATTTGATTTAAAACGGACAATGCAAGAGTTATAAACCCCCGTCTTCTAATGGTCATTATGGTACGCTGAAGACGCTGAACTTCACATTGCTTGTAATAAACTGATCATTGTACAATAAGTGTGTGGACAGGTTGTTGCATTGTATATAATATTTCCATATGAGCCAGAAACAACACCTGTTTGAAGTATATTAACTGAACACTGCATTACTTGACTCATCCATACTTTTAAAGATTTTAAGTGAAATCTTAAACAACAAATCAATAAGAAAACATTAATTTGATGTAACATGTTCTTTGACTAACATTATGTGAAGAGGAAGTTCAAAGCCAATACAATTTGCAGCAAAACATAATTGTTTGTTGAAAGGTATCTCAAACTGCCTCTGAAACGGCAAACAAACCACACACTGAAAGAACACACATCTGAAAAAAGAAATAATTGCTTAACGTCAACCTCATCATCTTTTAAATTAGTTTATTTTACACCTTTAGTGGTTTATTTCTGCTTTGTATATTTTTCGTTTTGTTCGTTAAAGAATGTCTGTTTGTGCGTGTTTTATTGTTAATTTGACTATGTTTGCTTATACTGATGTAGTTTAATATTTTGATTTGAATTATGTTCAAAATGTATATTCATACTTTTAATAACATGTTAAATACAACATTTTATAGATTTAATCAACGAATATGCACACTGTTCGTTACAACATTTGATATTAAATTTAAAATTTGACAAATAAGTGAATCACGTTGTCATCGTTTATATCACTCTCGGTCAGAATCATGATCACATTTGGTGACAATTAATCACAGTCAATGGAGGAAATTAAATGGTAAGATCTATCTTCAAAACACAGTGAACCCCAAACTGAAGTGTCCGATGCCTAGTAAAATAACAACAACAGTGCATAAAGAATGATAAGGACAGAATAAAATAATCAATAGGAACTTTTCTATTTATCATTTAAAATTTTTCCCGCACAAAAGTTTGCGTTCCGAAGTTATTTAATATGAAGATTTGTTAAAATGTACCTACACAAATGTATGTTATCATTTTTTTTTATCTAAATCAGTTTTAATACAATACTGCGTAAGCATCTTTTTTCATTTTGTGTACGATATTATGACATATTTTGCATTTGTCAATTGTGTAACGGTATGGCAGCGTATACGTTTCAGTTGCAGTACAACTTTCTGACACGCTTTGTTTTGATAAGTGATCTTTGTTCATTTTTGTTGCTTTTAATACGCCCGTCGAATTCGACGGGACGTATTATGGTATAGCGTTTGTGTCCGTTCGTATGTCTGTCCATCAACAATAGGTGTTTGATTTATACATGTCAACAAGCCATTGTACACCTTTAATATTTCACAAACTCATTCCTTGGGACCCAAGGGTGTGCTGTGTACTCAATGATGCCCTTCAGCTTGATATTTACGGAATTGTTTGCCCTTTGGTGTCGGTATTCACCAGGTTAAAGTTTTGGTGCAAGTATTGAAATACCAGAACTTTAGTGTTATAATAGATAAATTAGACAATTATGTATGCTG
>JAUMGZ010196439.1:0-12835 GCA_032359645.1 Pododesmus macrochisma | reverse complement strand
TTGGTATTTTTTCAAAACACTATTCTGGGCCACCTGATTTTTTTGCCAGGCCACCTAAGTTATGCTCTAGGCCACCTGTTCCCAAAATGTACTTTGTGGCCTGCCCTTCTGCAGTTATCAATAGTTTGCAATTGACATTATTGTAACTAACATGCATTATTATGATATTACAAACTGAAACAAAGACATACAGTATATTGATGTTACGGCAGCAATATTTCAATCAAGTGTTAAATTCAGTATAAATCAATATATAGGCCATATTGCCAATGCAATCACACAGGATTTGCATAAATGACATAATGGTTGTAATAGTACCACAAGGCAGATTGGAACTCTAGATCTCTTGGACAAGATTTTGTCACATAATTCAGTCAAAAATGGATACTTGGTTTTTACTGAAAATCAACACTTGAATGAAATATTGCTGCTGTACATGTAGCAACAATATATGTTGTTGTTGTAACATCATACCAGGCCATGAGGTCCTGCATGTGCACATTTTTTACAAGCACTTTTATTAGTTTGAGCTAGCTTGTCAGGCCATCAGTAATGTCATGGTGAGCTACGTATATACATGTATAGAGAATACTTAGCCACCCACGGTGTCATCCAACTGTAGAATTTTGTCATTTTATATGTACACCAAAAACCATAGGGGCTTTCTTGGTCATCCAAGGTGCTAACGTAGCGTATACGTATTAGTTAAGACGCTTACTTTTTACCAATTCCGTCCAGGTTTGATATGTGGTGTTGAAAGTCGGATGATACAGGATTGCAGACCTGAAAATGTGGGATCCTGATGGTTAAAATTTCTTCCCACAGAAAGTATCCACTCACGCTACCATCTGTGCTAATGAGAGAGATTTTGACTTAGTTATATTCGAGGATTTCCAAGGCTGTTTTGGGGTCCTGTAAACGTATCCTTCCCAATGCAAGAATAATATTTAAAAAAAAAAAAAAAAAAAAGTCAAACCAAAAAATTCCCAATTCCAATTATGGCAATGACAAAAGAAAAACAAGGGAAGAGAAAAAGATAATTGCAGTTGTAAAATGAAACAAGTGAAGTGTAACACAGTTTTAGGCTAGCTTACAGCAGTTTAATGTCCAAATCATATTTTTTCCCAATTTGGCCATTTTACACTCAAATTTTCCGAAAAAGAGTAGGAGAATCCCTGGTATGGTAACTTAAAATTGCATTTCATTTATTGTAAAATAAATAAAGTTTAAACTTTGTCATCCAACTTTAAACTTTGAACATGTTGGACTTAATGTATAGTTATCAAAAACTGCAGAGACAATTTTAATTAACAATACTTGCTGCGGATGTTCTTTCTATGGTCCCCTTTCAGAAAAGTGTTTGACATTGCTGAACATTTTTTCCTTTTTTATTTAAGATTCACGAGACCTTGAGAAAGTAAGAAGAAAGATGATTAAAACATTGAAACCAACAACTACTAAGAAAGAAGTTCCACTGCTGTTCCACGAATCTTATGTAGAAACTGGTTTCCGTCCAGTCCATCAACCATGGTCCTACTATCTGTGTAGCTTGTTCCAAAAACACAATGAATGCCTCAACTGCTGGACCCATCTGGTTGGCCTGTTGTTTGCACTTGGAAGGGCCAGAGACTTCTCCAAAGAACATGATTTAATAGGAGACCCTTATATGTGGCCTCTAGGAGCAGGTTTATTAACGATGATCATCATGTACGTGTGTAGCACAGGTGCTCACTGTTTTTCCAGTCGTTCTGAGCTCATTCACTATACAGCGTTTATGATTGATTACGGAGGTATAGGTGTGTATGGACTAGGTAGCGTTATTTTACATCACTGGTACTGCCATGATGATTCCATGATAAATTCTTGGCTCCAGGAGAATGCTGTCCCGCTGGGAGTAGTGCTTGGTGTTGTCGTTTGTTTTTGTTGTAGCATATCAAAAGTCCTATACACACGTCCATATCCATTTGCACGGAAAATTTGGCAGTTGTCTTCTGTGGGCTCAATCTATACATTCTTACTTCTACCAATTTTACACCGGTTTGTATTATATCTTGTAGAGGGCAAGTGGGACCTCAGTCTTCATCCTCATGGATCACATATATTATGGTTTTTGATAGCTGGTTTTTTCTTTGGGTCTGATATACCACAGCGATTCTTTCCTGGACAATTTGATTTCCTTGGACACAGTCACCAGATATTTCATGTGTGTATTGTCATGGTAACAGAACGACAGTTGGATGCCGTAGCACTTGAATTGATGCGTCTGGAAAACAAATTTTCCGTTATGCCGGTGCCAACATTCTGGACCAGTTACGGAGCTGTGCTTCTTTTGATGATCTTGAATTCAGTGGTTGTTGCATCATTTGCCATTTATGCCAGCATGAAAATTGAAAGAGAACGTAAACCCCATAGTGAATAATAATTCTTAAATGGCATGGTATTGACCTTCATTTTCTGGAATTGTGATGGACAGTAGTATAACTTAAAGGCATTTATTATAATGTATATAATTAAGCAACAAAAAGAAACACAAAAAATGAAATCCATTTACTTTTGAGTGCTATATATACATACATGGAGTTTGCTTAAGAATATGCACATGTACAATATCAAGTGTTTTGTATACTGTATTAGTATATATATTTATATCCAAGTACATGTATATTTCAAAAGACAACAATAATAATAGACTTAAAAAGTACCTTGATAGTCTTTTGATAAACAAAAAAAGTGGGTTTTGGTGAAAGTTGATAAAAGATAATGAATGTTAACATTTCTGTATATTAGTTATAACAATACCTGGTAACATTCTATACAAAACTACCTATAATAACTTAAGGGAGTTGTTCATGTTGAGGTCTTTACATGTTGTTCTATATTGCTGTATTTCTTTATTCAATCTCATTATTTGTAGATAGAAACTTTCACATGCACATTTAGGACAAATAGATAATAAATTTTTTGGGGATAGTTTATAGTTAACATAGCCTAGGCATCTTTTTGAAACATAAATAAAAAAATCTTCTTTTGAACTGAGAGTCTTTCAATTGCAAGGGAAGCACCCAATCTGATTTAAACCAGATCTACTTTGCTCCCTTAATTTGAATATCGCATTGCAGGGTAGATCTGAGGAACACCAATTGTTAAGGTCGTTACCGTGACCTAAAAGTTTTGAATATTTATGAGATATTCAGACCAATGGAAACCTGCCTTCTATGCAATCATTAGGATCGAGCGTCAAAATGGCTTCCTTGCTTACGGATGAAGCGATGATCAAAGCATTGCACAATTCTTTTTGAATTAACGAAAACCCACACTGTACACAAATATTACCTCTACTGTACACTCTGCGGGAGATGTTTGGACTATTTTTCTCCATTTTTAAGCCGGTTAACCATATAAACAAGATTCCTAGTTTTGAAACGCAGCCATAGTGTATAGTGGTTGTCAAGTAATCGCGGAACACGCCCGCAACGCCGTACAATGTACACATCAAAAGATGAAGTCATAATGATAATAATGTTATATATACATGTATATTGGCGCTAAAATTCTCAAAACACACCAAGGATTCTGTAGATGCTTCGTTGATTGGCTGCTGTACATGTGAAATTAAGGTCACAGTAACGACCTTAACAATTGGTGTTCCTCAGATATACCTAGTGACATCCCGGGAGCAAAGTGAATCTGACTTTAGTCAGCTTGGGGAAGCACCATGATGACATTTATGCTTAAAATCCAAGAATCAAAATAAGACTCACTTATATTATTTTCACTTAAAAACCTCTTTAACTGATTCAAGGTTAGTGTTGTTAGGTCCAATAGTTCTTAGCATGTATACCTGTATGTGTATGTTGGTGTATATTTGCATGTGGTACAATTTCAGACTGCATCATACATTGTTTCATAAAAGTATGTAATATGTACATGTAGTGACTATAAATAATACACAATGGACCATTTTATATGTTAGCAATAAATTTAAACACATATTATTGTAATTTAACTTTGCAAACTAGCCACTAGCTCAGGTGATATATATATATATATCTTCTGTTATGACCATCAACATATATGAAATGTACAACATATTTTGATTGTTGTCTCTTTAATACATATCATACACTTTGGTATTTCAGGATTTTTGTTTTTTATTTTTAAACAAAACATCTAAAAATGGCCAAAGATCTGAGATGTATAGATTAATTTGAAGAATTTTGTTAATCTTAGTAAATTAATATACATCACAATTTGGTTCAATATTAAAGCAACTTGTGTTCACTATCTTCATTATCATACAAATATAAAAAGCATTTTCTATCTACAAGTTGATCAAATAAATAAACAACAAATTATCAAATGACAACTCATAACAATTAAATTGATTAAAACCCCTATATTTTTGGAACAAATATATTTATATATATATGGCAACATTTTTAAAAACTATCACGGTTGCAACTAACAGAATACACATTTGTAATAAGTGAATTGACCATCACAATTATTGCTATTTAAAGTGAGTACATGTATATATAAAGTACATTCCAATTTATTTCTAGTTTAGGTCTCAAAAAATCAATGTTTTACTGTATTGAAAAGATGCATAAACATATGATACATGTACATGTACTTCAAAATGTTTTAGATATACATGCAGGTGATCATGATCATTGTTTGGCATACTTGATATAATTATATAGAAGCTCATGTATATATATACCGGTATAAACACATTTTATCATGGACCAATTGTCAAATATAATTAAGTTTACAACATAAATATGTAAACCCAAATTTTGTCACAAAATCAGTACAATGTCACAGATTCATAGATTGTTGTTCAGAAAAATGCATGTATTTGTCATGTATGTGTGTATTTAGTGTGTACATTTTGATCAGAATTTTTTAAAAATAAAATTTGCTGCATGTCAACATATGCCTAAAAACCTGTACATCCATGTACATATAAAGGTGCTGTTTTGGGGTGCAGTTTTTGTATGCAGCATTGATACAATATTTTCTGTGCTATTTTTTTTTTTCGAAATATTTGCTATTGTGTAATTTTTGGTCATTTCATCAGTTTGAATAACTTTTCAACACGGACTTTGGGTGACTTTAAATTTGTGTTTGGGAAGTTTGATAATACATAAAAATATGTACATTTGCAGAAACTTTGCTCAAACGTTCTTGTTGTGATTTGGATTCACTTAAAAAACCCACAAAAACTGCATCATAAAACCACCACCTTTAGTAAAACTAGTTAGTTTGCTAATACATCATGCTACTCAGTTTTAAGTATATACAATTAGATATGTTATATTGTTATGATTGTGTTACTTTTAATCAACATATGTACACATACAGAACTGTTCCTCAATTAACTCCCTTGGCAGGTCCAAAAGTCACACCTGACCTTTGTATACCAGATCAAACAATCATCATCTTTTAACTTTGACAACAGCTGGCTGACTTTGTTGATAACATCAAATCCTTTAGAGTTTGTTTTACATGCACAAGTTCAACAAGGATTAACATGTATGTTATAATGCATACATGTATCAAATTTTAAGTGTATATATTATAAGACTATAATACAGTCACAGGTTTTTGTCTTATATGTCTATATATATGTATAATCAGATGTGTATGTGACTTGTGTTGTCCTATAAATGTTATCTTTCAACTAAAAATGAGGTGACATTAATAAATACTAAAGATTATATTGACTAGCTAGTATATAAACATGGTAGACTTGTGTAAATTATACAAACATTAATAAATAACAAAGACTATATTGACTATAGCTAGCTAGTATATAACATGGTAGACTTCTGTGAATTAAACAAACATTAATAAATAACAAAGATTATATTGACTAGCTAGTATATAAACATGGTAGACTTGTGTGAATTAAACAAACATTAATAAATAACAAAGATTATATTGACTAGCTAGTATATTAACATGGTAGACTTGTGTAAATTATACAAACATTAATAAATACTAAAGATTATATTGACTATAGCTAGCTAGTACATAAACATGGTAGACTTGTGTGAATTATACAAACATTAATTGATTCTAAAAATTATACTGACTAGCTAGTACATAAACATGGTAGACTTGTGTGAATTATACAAACTCACATTTCAAGCATCCTTTCCTCTTTGAATTTGAAACAATTTAAATCCTTTTTCAACATGTTTTTGAAGGCAATTAAATTTACAATTTCTTATTTCAGACTTTGTTCATAGAACCTATATGTTGTGTGTCTAATCTTTGTATTGAAAAGTAATTTCTTTTTAAAATTTTCATGAGTGCATACATTTACTGATATATAAATTATGTAAAAAAAAGGTAAAATTCAATAATGACAGTTTTGGGCAGTACAAGGTACATTTCTACCATTTTTATTATACACGATATTACAAATTGCTACACATTTAATGACATGATATGCAGGTTTCACTACAGACAAACTAAATAGTCTATATTTATTAGTTATTTATCATTGAGTCATTATTTATACATGTATTAGCTAGCTTGAGATAACAAAACTACAATTACATGTAATGTTAGATTATCAAAAAGTGAATTTTTAATTAAGTTATCACAGTTTGATTAAAATCATGCGAAGTATGTAGTAAATGAAGCCACGTAACAGATGATTTTAATCAGATTGAAGTTATCTATGATCTGTGTAAAGACCACACTACTGTAAATATTATATGTACAGTAAACAAATTTTACCATGTTCGCATAATATTCATCTGTATGTATAGCGTATGAGTATTAAGTGAAGCAAATCAGTCAAGATATTCATAATCACCAAATTACAATTTTTAGTTTCTATGTTGAGTTGTCTCCCCTAGTGAATTATTTGTTAATGTGTTCAAGTTTTTAATTTGTTAGTCATACATGTAGTTAAATAACTTAATTAAGCATACCAAATATATTGTATATAATTAATTGACGTGCAATATTGAGACTTAGAAAAATGTTGTAATGTTTGGGGGTTTATTTACGTAGAAAGAAAAATTGATTAATAAAAAAAATACCTGTTTTAAAAAAAATAATTATGCAATTTAAGTTGAAACTGTTATTTTAAGTTTGTTTATTAGTTATTGTTTTGAATTGTGTTTTCTTAAGAGACTTTAAAATTTACATTTTTTCATAAAATCTGATGCTATAGTTCTGTATCAACAGTTTTAACTGAAATGTTCATTATGTTATATAGAAGTACTATGTACAGTGTATGTATACAACAGATCTATATCATGTTTGTAGTACTTATGTATATACTTTAATTAACAGTGCTTTTCTTGAAACCTAACATGGCATTCAAATTTAAACTTATTTTAAAGATTGTCTAGCTATGTTAGTATGCAGTTTGGTTCATTTTGAGAACAAGACAAATGATTTTGGACAATAATCTTTTTAGTAAAGAGAACAAGCTTTAAAGGCACAAGGAAGCGCCATTAATTTGGACTTCACAAATCCAGTTCCACCACTACTCAATCATGCACTGTCTTTGGAATGGATGTCTAAATCATATATAAAATGTATCTTATTAGTTCAGCCATGTCCTTATCTAGCCACTTTTTACTTAAGAATAGAGATATGACTAAAATAAAAAAGCTTGATTGTCCATCTTAGATATCTATAGGGAATATAAATTGTCATTGATTATTTCAATGTTTTTGGAATTACACTTGTTTTGTTTAAACATTTCTTATTACACATTTACAGTCAGTAGTAATGTTATTTCAGTATATGTATTGTTCTATATGTTTTTTAGCTCATCTTGAGCTTTGTAGTAGCTAGAAAAAAGGGGTATTTTATTTGGAAAATCTTGATTTTTAGTTCATCTGGACCAAAGGTGGACTTTCCCATACAAATTCCATCTTTCGTCTGTTGTCAGTCTTCATCTTTAACATTTCACATTTGGATTTCTTCTCCAAAACCATTGGACAAATAAATTTCATCCAAACTTGATAGGAAAAACTCAAAGATAATGAGGATTCAGATTCTTTCAAATGATGGGGCTTCACTTCCAGGGAGCAGTACTAGTGAGGCCAAAAATTGGGGTAATTTAACACAATTGCAAAAAATATTCTTCTGATAAACTATATGGACTAGAGCTTGATGCTTGTGTATGCAAAAACCTTGGTAATTGAAAACTAAGTTTCTTATAAATATGTAATCCTTGTTTAATATTATCCTTGGATAAAAATAGGTTATTGGTTTGGATTCAGTATTTTAGCTCAACATTATCAGTATACTGCAAAATGTTAACTTTTCACATTTTAATCTTTTCAAAAACTGTTTGAGCAATTTCAACCAAACTTGGAAGGGTATTCTTTTTTGTTTAATTCATAGGGCTCAGTCTGAAGAGGCACCGGAAGTGGTCAAAAGAGGGAAAATTTGACAAAATTAAAAAAAACCACTTACATGTAGTTCAAATGCCAAAACGTATAGACCTGTTTTAACCAGATGGACTTTTAGGCCCAATTGGCCTCTTGTTGTTATTGATCTCTTATTTAAATTAGTGTTTTTTTTTTTTGGAATATCTTATTGATATTTTATAGGATTATACACAGTATTTTGTTTAACTACAATTTATAGACTTATTTATGTATGTGTTATATTGTTTGTGACTACTTAATGTTAGTTAGATCTTTTTCAATTTTTTATTTTCTTTTGTCACAGAATATATTAAATATAAAACTTTACAAAACTCTCTATAGATCAAACTATAAATCTCACTTCTTATACACAAACATCTAAACATGTATTCTCATTTCAAAGGGAAAATAAAAAGAGAAACTCTTTTAAAGATGTTTGCCATATGATTATTACTTAAACCAAAGAATATATAAATAAAATCAAAGACATTTTGGTTTACTACGATACAGTATATACTGACAGTAGTAGTACTTACAGTAATTTACAACTTACAACTTAGCCCTTACCAAATATAACTTAAATATGGTCTATTGTTCCATGAATTCTAGCTACATGTATAATGCTGTTGTATGAGTTCAATTTACCTAGCTTGCCAGGTGTTTTTTCCTTTTGAATTGTTGCCAGTGCAATATTATTATTTTGTAATTTGTGTTATTTATTGTAAAAGATAACATAGTCATTCAAATGAAGCATTTTTACACATCCATCTTAGATGAACATACAAATGTATTATGCTATGTCTTTATTCCATCCATCTGATCACTTTAAGGTACATAGTTTGTAAAATTAAGAAAACCCACTGTTTTGAGTGAATTATTTTCAAACTTTGCACAGATATTCTAGACATAATGAAGATCTATACCTCCATGTGGAGACTATTGAAGATCTGTACCTCCATGTGGAGACTAATGAAGATCTGCACTTCCTTGTGGAAACTACATGAATTTTTGAATTAATTAAGTCATATCTCACCCATTAACATACTGAGGGTAACAAGAATATCTATGGAATCAAGAACACTGACAGTTTTTAACTGATCATTTCCAAACTTTGCAGAGTTGTTTAATGTATATTGAAGTATACATGTATATATTGAAGATGTGCACCTCCTATTATGGAGAAGTTTCAGGAATTTTTGGAATATTTACTTTGTTTTTAACTTAGTTTTTTGTCATATACGTATTGAGAAGTATCAAATTTGTGTACTCAAGAACATCTACAGTTTTAAACTGATTCTTTTCAAACTTTGCATTTTTGGAAGATATGTTTTCCATGCATAGCAATAGTAATACATGTATATTGAAGATATGCACCTCCACACGGCTTAATAAAACAATGCCTTTAAGTTTACCCTCAACCTATTTAAGATGTTGCCTTAATTCAAGCTTCAACTTAGTCCAAAGTTTAAATGCCTTTAACCTTAGCTTTATCTAGTCATATATGCAATTATGTTTTCAATTATAGCCTCAAAACTCTCACAGAACTTATTCTAACTAAAGTACATCACACTAGTTAAAGATAATTATAGCTTGTACTTCCCTGAATTAAATTTTTTTGTAAATGCATTTAATGTTATAGAGTTTGCATTATATACATTTTGATATGTTCCTTTTATAAATTGTTATATCTTGTTGATAATATTAAGATAGTTTTAAGAAAGTTAATTATCTGTTATGTATGATGATGAAAGTTAACTTATGCTTTATAATTGTGTTTAGCTGTGATAACCTCTATGATTTTTAGTGCCCAAATGACACAAACGTTTTGAAAGATTATTAAAAATAATTTTTTATCATATTGATTTAAAAACCTAATTTAGCAGTGACAATACAGATTGACAACATTTATTTAACAAACAATTCAAAATTTAAAATTAGTCCCGTACCAAGAATAAAATACAATAAGTTAACAGAAAAAATTATATAAAAATTAAATAATACGATAAGATATCGGAGAAAATTTACTTTTTAGGAAGGAAAAGTAAAAAGAACCTAACCTCAAACACTGATATTCAATTTTATAACAAAAAATCAAGTCTACAAAACTGAATACCGGTATGTAAAAATTCAAACATTATTTTTTTCAACTATAAGTTATTTTTTGTTGTTCAAAATTGAATTTGATGAAAGGATAATTATAAGTTTATTGGCTCCTCAGACAAAACATCAGTGAAAGTGAACCAATGAAAATCTGATTTTACTCAGATTGGTGTAGACTTCCTTTACAGATAAGAGGGGTAGTAATGATGTAATGATCATATTTAATGTAAGCAATAGTAAATATGTCTTATTCACATTACTCCATTACTGTCACATACTGTATTTCCATTATTTTTGTGTGGTTTTTATTCTCACCATTTTCTTGGTTGCACAAAATTGGCAAATATTACTATCAACAGATTCTACAATATGTAAAGCTGTATTATAACTCACTACTACTACTAGATAACTGGTAAAAATATAATAAAATTGCATAATATTGAGTGAGCAACAAATAAATAAAATTACAGTATATCTATATCTGTCAGGGAAATGTGTGTAACTGTTATAAATACATTGTCTGTGATTGGAATAAAATCATATGATCAAAACTATTGTTATTATTATGTACATGTCAATTGTTATCTCCGTTGAATTGCAGTTGTTACCTGGCCATCTTTTGTCAATCAATTATACCGGAGTGAGCATCTTTTTCTATCAAAAAATTGTCAAGTTTCAGGTTATTTCAAGTTCCTATAACACTGTTTTCTTGAGTGTGTTGAAAGTGCATGCCTGTTTAAACTTTTGGTTGTATATGGCAAATGTCAAGTTTACTGTTTCTTAAATGAGAAATTTGTTCATAGGTTTGTTTTCATACAACATCTTTAATTCATTTTATTGTGCTCATATTCGACTTGAACTGTGGATTTCCTGTTAAATAAAAAGGAAATCTATTGCTATTTTGGGTTTCATAGGTCAAAGGTCAAGAAGATTAAAATAAAAAATATATGTCAGTTCCTTTCCGTACATTATCTTTAGTTCAGTTGGTTGGATTCTAACATTAACTGGTATGTTAGTTCCTATTAGAAAAGGAAGATCTGTGTGGGGTTTTAGTTACATAGGTCAAGTTTGTTGCTTCTAAATTTAAAATCATTCTGCACAATATCTTTGAGTTGATTCAAGCCAAATTTGGAATGTTGGTTCTTTCATGTAGGATAAGAGAGTCCTATTGACTTTGTTATGAAAAGGTCAAGGTTTCTATAAATAGATCTTTATATGTCAGTTTGTTTGAGCACATATATTTAGTTCTGCCATTAGGCTAAGCCTGGTACGTTGTGTCTCTGATGGTTAGAATCAAGCCAACTTGAGATAATTGTTCCCTATTAAGAAAGGGGAACCCTTATTGATTTTGGGTTAAAATGTCAAAATATGTACTCAATTCTTTTCTGCACAATACCCTCACATCTGGTGTAAGGGCTCCTTATTACAAAAGGAACGTTTTGGATGTATTGGTCAAAAGGCAATAATATAGTATGTTTATCTTTTGTTACTTTGGTTTGAATAAAACCAAACTTGTTGGTTCCATATTATAGGAAAAAGAAACAATTAATTTGTTGTGCTTATGCATATGTCAAAGGTCTATGTTCTATGTTACTAAAACTAGAAATTATGAGTTTGTGGGTTAATGTGACAGTTTGCCTTTTAACACCATCTCCTCTGAGACTATTGGGCAGATTTTAACCAAATTTAGCAAGAAGCATCCCAAGGGGAAGGGGACAAAAGGGGTATATTTGACAGTTTGTCTTCAAACGCCATCTCCTCTGAATCTTTTGGGCAGATTTCAACCAAATTTGGCAGGAAGCATCCTTAGGGGAAGAGGATTCAAGTTTGTAAAAATGAAATCCTTGACCCCCCAGGGGATAGGTGTGCGGGGCCAAAAGTGGTAAATTATACAGTTTGTCTTAAAATGACATATCCTCCGAGACTATTGGGCAGATTTCAACCAAATTTGGCAGGAGGCATCTTTAGGGGAAGGGGATTCAAGATTGTACAAATGAAGGACCTGAACCCCCAGGGGATAGGTGGGAGGGGCCAAAAAGGGTAAATTTGTCAATTTGCATTTAAACAGTCTTCTCTGAGCCTTTTGGGCAGATTTCAACCAAATTTGGCAGAAAGCATCCTAAGGGAAGGGGATTCAAGATTGTACAAATGAAATATCTGACCCCAAGGGAACAGGTGTGTGGGGCCGAAAGGGGTACATTTGACAGTATGTATTTAAATGACATCTCCTCTGAAACTACGGGTCAAATATCAACCAGATGGACGTTAAGGCCCCATGGGCCTCTTGTTGTCGATGTCAGCTTTGTTTATGTTTTGATATTAACCCG
>JAUMGZ010196428.1:0-12836 GCA_032359645.1 Pododesmus macrochisma | reverse complement strand
TATCGAATATCAAACCAACTTCTCTTTAGGCATTTGTTTGATATTCGATATTCAATATTGATATCGAATATCGCCCCAACTTCACGCCCGATAGATTTCATGCGTCACATGTCCCAAAGTCGATCTGTACTTTATTTACTGAGGTGTTTTTGCTTAGAATGGCGGAACGACTTAGTAGTTTTCCGATTGCTAATGTTAGTGAACTAAATAAAAGAAGGCATTCAGTTATCTACATAACAGTATGAATAGAACTAACAGAACGAGAGACATTGACAAACAAACAATATTTGCGTCAAAAAATGAAGCACCGGAATGTAATTAATTAAATCGACAACACAACAATCATCACGACTAGTAATCCATGCGGACCGACTTAGGACGATCACCCAGCACGAAACCGTCTTTCCGTTTGTCCATTCCGATCTTTTCCGGGCCATTCCTTCCAAACTTTTTCAAACAGCAACCTACAACTTGGTACATAGGTATACTTTGGGAAGATGGTGTGTCGTGTACCAAAACTGGGGTCTATGGGAGAAGGTCAAGGGGTCAAGTCTCAGTTTTTGTATGCTTTCGACTTTCCGGGCCATTCCTCCCACACTTTTTCAAGCAGCAATTTCAAACTTGATACAAAGGTACAACTTGAGAAGGCGGAGTTTCGCGTGCAAAAATAGGTTCGTGGGGCCAAGGTAAAGGTCACTGGGTAAAATCTCAGTTTTTGTTTGCTTTCGCTTATCCAGGCCATATTCCCCACACTATTTCACGCAGCAACCTCAAACTTGGCACATAGATACAACTTGGAAAGGCGGAGTGCCGCATACCCCGTGTCGTGGGGTCAAGGTAATTTGGTCAAGTCTTAGTCTTTGTTTTGCTTTTGCTTGTCCTGGTCATTTTCCACACTTTATCCCGCAGCAATCTCAAACTGGGATCAAAGTTACAACTTGGAAAGGTACAAAAATTAGGGTCATGGGGCAAAGGTCAAGGTCGCAGGGTCTACGCCAACTAGACTTAAAACAATTATTAAGTATTTGTAGGTGATCAACTGTGACCATGTTTTTTTTTGCATATCATGTGACCGAATAGTGACACCTGATTGGTCGAAATTGAGATATCACCCGGTTTTAATAAAATTGGTATGCAAAAAACAGTATGAATAGAATCAACAGAATGAGAGACATTGACAAACAAACAATAACTGCGTCAAAACTATTAAGCACCAGAATTTTATTAATCAAATCGATATCACAACAATCATTATTCGCCGGCATTTATTTGTAATTGTTTTGAGAAATGCACATGGAGATGGGGAGCAGATCGCATTTTACATCCCGAAGAGGTTGTACAATGGTTTTACCCCAAGTTACAGCAGTTTTGCTTTGTAAAGAATGGAACATAAATACTGTCATTTATTCAATATGTCTGAATTAAAGAAACTGATTATTTACACTATAGATTAACAAAGGGTGTAAAACGAGGGTAGCAAACAGTTCTCCGTTGGATTTTTCTAAAAAGGTCCGGAAACGGTATCCGGAATTGCGCAGTATTGTGTTATCGTACATTTTCGATCCCCGACTTCTGCAGTACTCTTTTTTTATTTTTATTTTTTTTAACTATAAGTCATATTGATGAAAAATAAATATAAATTTTGACTGTAATATGCAAATTTGATTACAGTTTTTCATTCTTACTGCTGTTTTCGAGAAATTTGTGCAGTATATTTATGTATTTCCGTAGTTATGTGTCAACACATATTTTGAGCATACAAGATAACCTTAGCCACTGAGAACCAACTATTGTTGTTTGATTTTGACCGAATAGAGTAATTTTGAAACACGAATAAACTTACAATGAACATAACCTACTTTAGGGTAGGTCAGGTTTACATTTTGTAAAAAAAAAAAAAGCATTTGCGAAATATTGACAGTCAACACTGGGTCCTCAAAGGGTATTTAATTTATGAATATATTATTTAACTCGTGTTTGTTGTTAAACAAATCTAGTAATAACAGTATAAAATGAAATGAATTGCAGGCAAATCTTGTGACTTTAATTCTTCAATAAGTCAATTTTAACAACAGTAATTCATAAAAAGTCCTGTGCAAAGAAAAGTCGCGCCACCTACAAGTACATGTTGTTCTGAATGTAAGTCAATATGAAGAATATGCCACTACAATATGTTACCTGACTAAGTGTACAGTTATGTTATGTATTCGGCGTTGCTTACTACCTTTTTCAGGGTTGGTATAGCCTTTTTAACCCCACTGACCTATTGAACTCTCTTCGGTCAATATCAAACCACAATAACTATGAGGTAAAAATAACCGTACTGGCTTTGAGGTTGATGTTTACTATTATATATACCATTGTATCAACTTTTCAACAATATTTGAGCATTCAATTGGAACCATTCAAGGTGAACGTAAATTCATGTTTGTTCAACAAATAAGGCTGGGATCTAGGTGGCGCCACATGCACAATCGAAAAGGGGGAAATTGGCGAAATTTAATCTCTTTAACTTAATCAACTTTTGAAGTGACAATAATGTTTGCATAAGTTCTAATATTGATCATAGAAAACATTGTTTTCCAAAGTCTGGACCCGAAATATAGAAATTTAATTCAAGAATAAACGTTTTTTTAAATTAAAAAAACTTTAGTTTTCCCGGCGAATTTGATGCTTTGCATCAATGTTTTCTTGTATATTAATTTGTGACTCAAAACATGTGCTCCTCACAGGTAGTATCTTTCACACATCCAGATTCTGCAAGTGTTATCTGTGATATTCTGGTATTTATCTGCCATATGCATGTTTGTAATTTAACAATATCGTGATCTATTACCTAAATAAAGAGTTAAAAAAATAATATAATTATCTTTGTTATTCATATATATTTTCATATGCTGTAGTCGCAACTTCGGCCGTTTCTGTGTACTTCGTGTTGCCAGTAACGGATTCACCCGAGGTTTGCCGATTGATGCTAGGGGAGGCAACCAGTCCAGCTATCGACGTCATAACATCCGGGCAATATCGTATTGTCGACGTGATGGAGTTCTTGTCGGGCTATGGTGAAGATGCCGATAATTCAAGCCACAGTAACACTGAAAAGAAGCCAGAAATGGTAATTGTCCCAATTTAAAGTAGTATATCTTTGGGTAGCTACATGCAATGCACCTAATATAGGTGAAGAATGGTACCTTGTCGTCAAATCGCCCCAAAACAAAAATGGCGACCATGGATTATGAACAGATGCGTTGAACATGCGATACCTGGCTTGTAGTTAAAACACGATAGCCTTTCCAGAAGTGCCGTTACTATATAATCATGTAGAATTTACCGATGTTGTAGCGTAGGTAACTTTCAATTTCGAGTTTTACAATTTGTACTGTGAATCTAGGCTGCAAGATTCCTTCATATCGGACCCAGTCAATAACGCAGGTGCTAATATTTTGTTCCACTGTTGTTTATTCGGCGAAATTCTACGATATTAAGCTTTGGTTAAACTTGTGTGTTAGGAAAGTACCCCTACTCCTATAACATAAGAGGCAGCCGATTTTTTATAAGACGGTTTTCTGCCAGCCGCAGACTCTTATTTCCCGAAGGCCTATTTCTTTGGTGCAGCTTCTGCTCAGTCTCCAGTTGCTATGTTAACATGGCTGCCTTGGTTGATTTCAAAATATTTGTCCGTTAAAGCCAGTTCACAAGCAAGCTTCCTCTAGCCACTTTCAAATTTTTTATAGGGCAGTGTTTATTCCGCTTTTGTATTAACCGGGCTGTAACATAGTTTGTAATTTTCATTTTTGCTATATTCTCGCCTGCCCAGTTAAATGGCATTATTTTTCGTCTTTTACGTGGCAAGGTGAAATTTTAGCAATAAAGTGATATTAAATTGATCAGGCTAAACATTTAAATGTAAGTAAAAACCAGATATTTTTCCAAATTCAGAACTAGAAAAATTTGAGTGCTAGCATCTGGAAAATCGTCTTTGGGAAGTTGGAGTTCAAACTGGCGTCTGTCAAAAGTATTTTGTTATGTTAAACCTCTAACATTGTTGGAGTAGGGAGCCCAAAACAGACATAAGTATGTAGAAACTGCAACTAGGAAAGTATTATCAAAAGAACATGTATCAAGATCTAGATCAAGTACATCTCACTGATGTGATGTTTTGTGCCTTAGTTTAAAAAAAGGAAAACGGTGACCAAAACCTTTCTTCTTTTTTTTAGGAAAATGAAACGGGAAAATATTTACTTGTGTTATTTTCCCTGCATCTACTTGTGATAACTGTTTAATAATATCTATATAATTTTGTAATGTATATGTTTTCTTTTGAAAGTTTTCTCACTGATTATCTAGGAACATTGCATTTTACAATTGTGCTTATAATATATATTGAATTTGAAATGTACATGAAGATATTGTTTGAAATGTTATATACTTCTATTTAATTATTGTCATATAACAGGTATTTAATATAAGATATATATATTAGATGATAGAATGACATTTATACTTTTGGGAATACATCTATAATAAGTTTTGCTTTGATATTTTAAACTTTAAGTCAATCATGACTTGTGATCAAGAGGCGCACATGAGGTACAGAAGGCCACAATATGAAGTGGATTTGTAAGTATAACACCAACCGAGCCTGATGGTAAAACCTCCTATATAGTAATACACAAACTTCAATCATGAAATTAAATATTATCATATTCAATAGTTACACTTGTTCAAGAGTTCTATTTAATATTTTATGTGTTACCCGTCATAACAAATTATATTATACATCATGTACATGTAGGTATAAATTAACATCCTGGGCCAAATAAAAAAACATGTTTGTTTCCCCTCACCCCGACTGGGTCAAAAATAAGCCCCCGGGTCCAAAAATTATTTGCCCCCCAAAAAAGGATTGGTTTTTTTTAAATTTTATTTTTTTAAATTTTTTTTTAAAATTTTTTTTTCATTGTGTTCTATTGTTCAATCAGACATTTTGTTCTAGTCAGACACTTTAAATGTATTATTATAAATACATATATATATATAATAACTGCAAAGTTTGATTTTCTTAATGTTATTTCCAGTTTTATTTTTTCAAGATTTTTGTGCCAGCCTGAGGGTAAATATCCTGGCATTGAATACAGTATACATGTATAAAAAGCAACAAACTATAGCAATTTGGAACCTACACCTTATCATACATGTATTTATAGTATGTTATTAACAAAAGCTTTAATAACTGTCAAATCAAAAAGTAGTAAATATTCACTTTAATGCTAATGCTATATTAGTTATATGCACTAAATGTGCATATTTTGAATAGTGCTTGAAAGCAAAAGGATGTAGAATCTAAATAAATACACTCAAATACAGCACAGGCAAGTGAGAAGTGGCCTCCAGTGGACAAGTCAAACCATCCATGACATTCAGTTGGGAAAAAAAAGTACCTGCCTGCCTGGTCTGTTTACAAAGAGTAGACCCGAGGGAGGGGAAACAGACATTCTTTTAAATGTGGCCCTGTATATAGTACATGTAGTATAACTTACATATCAATCAATTCTGTTGGAAAACCCACTCTTATTAATCCTCTTTAAGTATGCAAGCAGTATTGATATTAAGGTGGCATAACATATTTATATCATAAGCTTCTAAATATAAGTTATTAAAGTTTACATTCTTGCATTAATATATATGGTTTGAAATTAATTAGATACTATTTATAGTGCATTTCTTGATAAAAATAGGTATTTTCTTTTCAATAATTAATGTATTGCCAAGCTGTTAGATTTTTTGTAGATGAATAATTAGAAATCTGTCATTTTTTGTTCTTTCAGACAAATGTTACTACAAAGTCGAAGAGTTTGGATGCTGAATGGGACTCTTTTGAAAAGATGATCACAGGTGGGGGTGTTGAACAGACTACATCTGCACTTGGAGCATCTGCAGTTAATCCTGCTGATTACCTGCAGGATGGAATAGTGGCATACCCAAGCTTTGGAAAAGCTAGAAATACCAGCCTTAGTGATAAAGAAGATGGCCACATGACAGCAACAGACCACAAATATGGTATTTTAGGCTTAATTAAATAAGTTTATAGCAAACTGGCAAATTTATCAAATTGAGAAAATGTGTAGAAAAAACTATATTGCACTAAAATTATAGTTCTTCACAAAAATAATTACCAAGTGAAAAGATCTTTTGACAGTTTATCTCTATATTGATGTGTTTATGCTGGATAATGTACAACTTATCAGACTGTTATAAAAAGTTATTGAACTTGTTTTGCGTTATTTTGTCCATCGGTTATTGAGTGTAAATGTTTTTGTCTGGTTTCTTTTTAACGGGAAATATAACAACAAAACATGTAATCAATGTCACCTTCTAGAACTAAAAATACCAATATTTATTATTGTGTTCAGTATTTACCTCAGAATATTTTTTTTACACAAATATTAAAATTTATATGCGAGTAAGATATTAATGATTAAAGAACTCTTTTGTTCTTTTCAGATGGACCTGCAAACGCTGCTGGTTTCTCATTTGAAGAAATACAGAACATCACTCTACCAGATAAGGTACAGTGCAAATACATAATCTTGTACCAATATCAAGCTACGACAGTGTTTGTTGGTGTATTGGTTTATACATTCTTTTTATATGCTTTGTGGAATGTAGAGTTTTGTTCTGAACTAAACTTCTATGATATAGCTGGTCATTTTACCTTCCAGTGATATCTGTTCAACGTAAACAAGGGTTGAATTAAAACTATGAAACTAAATTTTATACCGATGTAGATCACTTAGGTTACATGCGACGTTAAATTTTTCAAAACCTTGCATGAAGTTTTCTTATAAGTTATTCCGAATAAACCTAAATATAAAAATATATATATAATTAAAGATAGCAATTTTTGATCTATCTAAATTCATAAGATTAAAAACTTAAAAACAAGTTTAAAAGATAGGATTTGTTTCTCAAAAAAATCCAGGCCAACCCATCTCCTTGACTACTGGACCAATTTTATCCAAACTTGGTAGGAAGTATCCCATGGGAAAGGGGTTTTAGATTTGTTCAAATGGAGGGGCTTGGCCCCTAGAGGGCAAAAAGGGGTAAAATTTGACAGTACTTCAAAAATCTTCTTATATAACAACTTTAGGGCATGGAGAACCAAGTTTGTTCAAGGCAAGACCCTGGTGTTAAAAATGGGTTGCACGTTTGGGTCAAAGTTAAACACTATGGCAAATGTGTTTACTTTAAACTTTTTCGACTTTTAGTCCAATTTCATCCAAACTTGATACAAGGCATTCCTAGGGGAAGGGGGTTCAGACTTGTTAAGATGAGTAGGTTTGGCTTCCAGGGAGGCACCTTTTTTTGGGGCCCAAATGGGGAATATTAAACAAAATTTCAAAAAATCTTCTTCTGATAAATTAGATGGTCTAGAGCTTAATGCTTTGGTAAGTAGTAACTTTAGGGCATGGGCAACCAAGTTCAAGGCGTGACTATCAGGTCAAAAATAGGTTATGCATTTTTTGGTCAAAGTTCAACAAGTTATTTATATATAGCAAATATATTAACTTTTCACATTTCAAACTTCTTGTCCTAAACCACTAGACTTAATTCATCCAAACTTGGTAGGAAGTATCCATAGGGCAAGGGAATTCAGATTTGCTCAAATGAAGGGTCTTGGCCACCAGGGGGCCAAAAGGGGCAAAATGTGTTAAAATTTAAAAATCTTCTGATAATCTAGAAGGCCCAGAACCTAATGTGTTGGCTATAGTAACTTTAGGGCATGGAGAATCAAGTTTGTTTTAGGCATGACCCTGAGGTCAAAAGTATTCAAATGCAAATATTTAGTTTTTGGCCTATTTCAACCAGATGAATGTTAAGGCCCAATGGGCCTCTTGTTCTATTTAATCTAATGTTGACTGTTCTTTTCGAACAAAAAATAATTATGTACAGAATTAAGAATTTTTCTGCATGATGCAAAATTCTTCTTCTTCTTTCTCAATTTTTCACACCTTTTATTTTGAAATCATTTCACAAAATATGAACAAATCTGTTTCTTATTGCAATCACTATTAAAAAAAATTTATAATTGCTTTTTTGGTTTGATAATAGTTGGTCAAAAAAAACCCTTCGTTTTAAAGGTTTAAGTATTATTTTAATAAAGTTAATCAAATAAATTATTCTTAAGGGATAACTATAATAACTCCAATATAAGAGAAACTCTGCCGTGTCAATCTAATTAGAATTCAACTTGTATATTCAACTCCTCGATGATACACTCCAATACAGGATCTAACAACACCCTGTTTGAAGTCACCTCAGCATGACCTTTGCTCTTAGCCAATCAATGCATCGCCTTCTTAATCGTCAGTGTATGCATTTATAGAAAGTGCACTGACAATTTGTAATTTCCCCACACCTTTGTTATAATGTTTTCTGTTCAAGGTAGCCAGTATGATCAGATCATTACAGTTTCATAGTCAAAGTAAAAAGTGAAAACCAAAAGTTTGATAAAAATTAACGTCTCAAATGACATCTTCAATGTTACCAGACATAGGCATAAAATCGTCTCTTTATGATTCTTCATTGCACAATCCAAAGAAAATTCCTCGGAATTTCATTATAATTCCATAACAACAATTTTGCCAAATTCCACTAATATGTGATCCACCATTAGTTTGATAATTAAATACCATCCTAAACAGGTTAGCCAGTATAAACAAACAGAAAGAAATTACTGAGTTGTAATTGGCACAAGTTGCAATACTATTCAGTTTTTGGTGTAAAATCTGAATGGTATTTTTGAAGCAAGGAGAGAGTTGGTAAAGAATTACAAAATATTGTAAGTGTATAGTAAAATTTACAGGCTTGATAATTAGGATACTATAGGCTAATAAAAAGGTGCAGATATACAACCTTTCAGACAGTCCGACTTTGCCTGAAAGTAAAAGGCAATTATTCTTCAATAATCTGACCTATATATCTGCATATCAACTAGGTAATCCTGTGAATCCTGACATTCTAAAGTTGAGAGGAGAAAAATGGGGCAACATGAACAGCTTGTTTTGTTGCCCTACATTCATTGATGATTATTCGCTGGCAGCGGTAAGTAATCGCCAAATAGTAGGTAAATAATATGTAACCATGATGTTATTCATTGAATTGTATATTATTTGGTGTGTTTGAATTTTTTCCGATTTTCATTGAAACATAATACAATATGTAAATGTATTTTCTATACATGATATACTATGCTTTTTTATTTCAGCACTTTTATTTTTCATTTTTCATTAACATGAAATACAGTAACTTAAAATTGATATAGCAGTGTAGTATTGGTACCCTGATCTTGTTTTAATTTTAATTGCATGTTATTGCAGATTAATTTATTATTTTCATTGCCAGTAGGCCTTAATACCCACTTGTTTTATTCAGAGAGAAAAATTCAATGTTGTTTTGATCATTGGTTCTCCTACGGTAATAACTTGAGGAAATGTTGATAATCTTATTTTTGAAGCAATACATTTCATATGAATTTGCTATATTTTCATTTCTGATATACATCATTGTTAAAGTCCTGAAAAATTTTCATTTCTCATTAACATGAACTGAAAAAGAAATAAAAGAAATTTAATACCTCTAGTTAATATTCAAATTGATTGATCTGTATTATATACCGCTTTATAAGAATAATGAATAGAAAGTGTTGTTTCATGTTACCATGGTTATTGTGTGTTTGTTTGCCTGTTTTCTTAGACATTAATTATGTTCTTGTCTTTAGGTATATTTTAATGTTAAGACAGTAAATCAGGTATTTCATTTTAATACAAATTATTCACATTTCATTGTGACCCAATTATTCTATTTACAGAAGTCTGAAGCAAGGGCATTCAGGTCACGTTCTCCAGGGTCATCATCAAATGCCAGTTCAAGGTCATCGTCTTCATCGATAGATGCCAAGAAGAGGGATAGGAAAATTTCAGAAAATTCTGTATCTTCAGTAGATGATGTAAAGGCAAAGAAAACTGAAACTAGCAGCAGTACCAGACATGATAGTGACAAATCAAAATCAAGATCTCGGTCTGGGTCAAGATCTAAATCTAAAAGGAAGTCTAAATCAAGATCTAGATCTAGATCCAGAAAGCATTCACGTTCAAGGAGAAGGAGATCAAAGTCAAGAGATAGGAAGAAGAGATCTAGATCACGTAGGAGGCATGTAAGTAATCAAATGGTACATCTTGAAGAATGTTAATATTTTAATACCTATGAGTGAATATTGGTTGGTTTTATTTGCTTCTGGTGAATAGAGAATGGAATTGCTATATAGCCTGTCAGATGTCATGACATTCTAAAGACAAGACCAATATAAATAATAATAAAAGATTCAAAAACATTTGCTCCCTTTTGTATGGTATGACACATAAGATGTAATAAATCAACAGTATATTTATGAAACACTTGTTGCAAAGCCTTGTAGTTATATTACCTTACTCCCTGATGTTCTCAGTGTTACACTCTCAAAAGATTTCCTTGCATCATATACAGACCTTGCCAATGCATACACTCTTTCGTTTCTTGGTTCTTTCTACTCCAAGTTAAAGTTATAGGCTATTGTTTTCTTTTGAAATTGGGGTTTTATATTTCAGAAACTCATGATGTTCTCCATATTTTACAGTAACTTTACCCTTTTTCATAATTTTGTTTACTAAAAAGTGCTTAGCAGAGTGATAATATCCTAGACTTGTCTTAAGCTTCCAAATTAATTTTTCTATGGCTTTATTATAGTAATCAGTAAGTTTAAATGAAAATAAATGTTTTGCAGGGAAGAAGTTCATCAAGGTCAAGACGTAGAAGACATGGTAAATCAAGGTCTCACTCACGTGAGAGAAGAAGACATAAGCACAGAAGCTCCAGGAGTAAACGTAGTAGAAGTCGCAGCAAAGGAAAACATAGTCCAAGCAAGGGAAAACACAGTCGCAGTCGAAGTAGAGGAAGACACAGTAGAAGTCGAAGTAAAGGAAGACACAGTAGAAGTCGAAGTAAAGGAAGACACAGTAGAAGTCGAAGTAGGGATCGTCATCATAGGCGTCACAGCAGAGATCGAAAAAAGCACAGTCGTCATGGTCGGTCACGAAGTCGTAGTAAAGATAGACATCATAGATCCTCACGTGATTCAAGAAGCCCAAGCTACAGTGAATCGAGAAGTTCAAACTACCATGGTGCTGGTGGTTCAAAGCAAGGTGAAAAACAAACGTTTAAAGAAAGAATGAGACAGCAACTTATGGAGGCAAGCAAAATGATACAGTGTGATGCCCAAGATGGAAAACTGGTCAAATATGGTAATTCAGATATGATCATCTTTTACAATTTATAGATTAATAGGTAATCAATTACCAAGGAGTTATTGCCCCATTGATTTTTGTAAAACATCCTTTTTATTCAATTTCAAGTTATTAACATGGATTAACTTCAGCCTTCAAGACAAGATTAATTACCATAATTGCTAGCACATGTTTGATATCCATCTCTGACTATATTCAATGGGATTATGGCCTTAATTCTGCAGGTAAAATATTGCTGTGTGCAGTACCTTGAGTAATTATAAACTTCAAACTTCACTTCAAGGTTAATTTTAAATTACCATGAAAGCTTGGGCAAGATCAACTTCCACTATTATCTGACCTTAACTAATCTAGTTATGGCCCCTTGGTTTGGGTAAAACATGTTTCTTCTCAATTTCTTAATTTATTTTTAACCAGTTGAATCCAATCTTTCTAATAAGGTTAATTTCCATGAATTCTTTTGCAAGTTCAATATCAATTTACCATCCAGATTACAATCCTTAATGACTTGTTTATGGGCAACATTTGCAATGCCCTTGTTTCGTGTGCAATCTTTTAACTTAAGCTTTACCAAGTATGTTTTATAGTGATGGAACACAGTTTATAACGCAAATTGATTTAGTTTTATGGGATATTTAGTGTTAATCATTAACTGTAGGACTTGCTGTTCTGAAGTATAAATTATCTCTGGCACTTGAATTAAATATTTAATACCTTTTTTCCGTCAATTATTTTTATTTTGGGGGTTTCATTTGCAAAGTATTGAACTTAGTTACTGAAAAAAGCACCAGAAGGTGTGTCAGACATGATTATGCAAAAGGTTTAATTATAAAAAGGACAACATACTCCAGAGTAATTTAATTACTTTAATAAAGAAACTGAAATTTTAAAATTCCACTTTACATGTGAGATACTAGAAGCAAATTGTTGAAGCCATTTGAAGTTTAGTGTCTGATGTTATCATTTTCAGATCCACAAAGTGTTAAACTAAATCAATCCAATATCCTGAAGGCAATGGCAGCTCAAGTATCCAAGGCCACTAGCTCCGGTGTCACTCCCCAGATGGCGTTACTACAGACAATGACCGCTATGCAAGAAAAGGTATGACTGCAATGCCATTTTTTACATTCATTTGAAAGTCTATGTTCTACCAGACTAATGCAATGAAAATTCCAAAATTCTAGTCTGTTTAAACATGATGTCACTTAAAAAATAGTTTTTCTTCATAATGTCTGTAAGAAACTTACGACAAGTCTGTGTTTTCGTGTGAAAAAATAAGATAGTTCACATGACAGTGTATTTCAAATGTGATCAGTAGTGAATAGGATAAATATAGGTTCCGCAACGAGTTAGGATGGGATATCGGGTTTTATCTCACTAGAGTTAGTTAATTTTCATATTTTAAAAGAACCTCGGCTAATTTTCAGATTTTACAAAGAACCGAGGCTTGCCGAGGTTCTTTTAAAATATGAAAATTAACTAACGAGAGTGAGA
>JAUMGZ010196417.1:0-12837 GCA_032359645.1 Pododesmus macrochisma | reverse complement strand
GTTGGTTATTCTTGTGGGCTTAATAATTTGGGCAAGACAGCTCATCCAGGATGACGGTGAATGTATGTTGTATCTTTGCATGCTTTTGCAAATATGTATTGCTTGACTAAGTTTCGGTGACGTCATTTCTTTATCAATGAATTTTTAATCAAAATAACCAGAAATCCTAAAAAATTATTTACTATTACCAATATATACAATTTTAGTGATAACACACCTACTATTCCTATAAGGGGAAAACATAGACGTAACGTAGAAATGTTATTCACCGAGGTAAGGTGCATGTGGGTTTTTTCTCAAAAACCCCACTGGGGTCTAGGGTTGAGTCCGCTGTATGGGGTATTAGGGTGATACATGGCCTTGAAGCGTTTGTATAAATACACAAATAACTGAAACATGTCTTGTCACAAAATCTATGCCTTTATTTACTTACCTCGCTGCCATCATGCCTCTACAGCAAATAAATTTTGTTTCGGCAGTTTTAATTATTTTGAACTTGACATTAATGTTTCCCAGACAACCATTAGTCATCATAATATTTATTTTACTCGTCGGGATATCTCATCAGAGTTTACGTCTGCTACGGTTGGTTTTTGTTTGAAAATGATTTGCATAAACATGTGTTGTATTTTAATTGTAACAAAAACCAAACCAATTTATTGTTTTTGTTGATATTTCGTTTGGTTTGAGATGCAGAGACAGTGCTTATGTTTCTTTTTTTTAATGTTTTAGTGCGTTGGGCCCATTATTAACTTTCTGTTTTGTTTAGTCTGTAAAATTGAGTTTAATTTTAATTCTAAATTATAAATCAGTAGTTTATCACATATACAAATTGCAGGGGGAGATAACAAGCTCAACTTCTTCGGTGACTGGTGTACAATTAAAATTATAAACATAGTTTAATGTTCACACTGTACGGTACAAGACCTAGTGATAACGGCATGAATTCATGGTTTTGCATTTCAAAATGTCTAACTCGAGAAATGATACCATATTTGTTCTCTCAGTGTATCGCTGTTTTGTATTTACACTTTAGTGACAAAATGCGTTGAATCCCTAGTAACCACAACATAGATGGAGCACAGTTAAAAGCCGAGATATTCGAGACAGCTACGTCGTGACAAACCATTACATTTCCTAACTACTCGGGGTGATGACTTAAAGTGCACATGTAAATGGCTTTTTTATTTGCACCATGACTCCAGTAATTGTGTGTGTACATTTATGTTGATATAAACGTCATCATATCGATTTTTAAACAAGGGTTTCTGTTTTTCTAAGCAGATGGCGTTTTCAATAAATAAGTGTAGCATGCTTGCGTTAAAAGAAATATAAAAAATACTGATATTCTGCGAGTAACGTTTTTGTCAATTTCAGTCATGATTGTAAATTTAATTAAACGTGTACTTTATCGATATCGCTTTGATGTTCTGAGTATTTAACTGGTTCTACTGTTAAGTCAATTACCAAAATGTCAATATATTCAAATTTGAAGTGCATCTTTAATTAAAATTGGGAATATACGGTTCACAAACATATGCAGAATGGCTCCATCAAAACAATGCCTAATCTATAAAGGACACGTATTCAATCACAAAGATCGGCCAGTACTTTGATACTACGTATTCAATCACAAAGATCGGCCAGTACTTTGATACTACGTATTCAATCACAAAGATCGTCCAGTACTTTAATACTACGTATTCAATCACAAAGATCGGCCAGTACTTTGATACTACGTATTCAATCACAAAGATCGTCCAGCACTTTGATACTACGTATTCAATCACAAAGATCGTCCAGGACTTTAATACTACGTATTCAATCACAAAGATCGTCCAGCACTTTGATACTACGTATTCAATCACAAAGATCGTCCAGCACTTTGATACTACGTATTCAATCACAAAGATCCTCCAGGACTTTAATACTTCGTATTCAATAACAAAGATCGTCCAGTACTTTGATACAACGTATTCAACCGCATAGATCGGTCAGTACTTTGACACTTCGTATTCAATCACAAAGATCGTCCAGTACTTTGATACATCAATCGTTTTGCTTTGATGTTTTTGCATCGAAAACATTTTCATAAAGACTTGAATCAAATGAAAATGAGGATACAAGAATTTAAACATGTAATGGCGTTTTTGTGTTTGCATATGAATAAAAAAATTATTGTTCATCTCAGTTGCATCTTCTTCATATTCTTTCTACTGCTTTATATGATGAGTGATTTGTACATTTGTATTTAAAGACGCAGTAAAACACGGTTAAAGCAAACTATTTTCAGTTTATCTTTTGTTTTATGGTCGGTATGATATATTGAAATCGATTAAAACTATCAATTTATAGACATTTAACAGGTGACGTCCTCACTGACAAATGACAGTTACTAAATAACGATCTTATAACACTCAAATAGTTGTCAACGATAGAAAAAGGGAGTGTATGGTCCTATAAAACATGGATTGCCTACATTGACAGAAAGGGGTTCGCGGCGCAGGTCGGGCACTGCAAGGTGTGTACTTGAGCAATACACTTAATCGGCAGCTCATATCAAGATAGTCCGTCGGATGGGGACTCGAAATTGGTGGTCACGTGTCTCTCGGGCACGTAAAAGAACTCGTCGTATAACAGCTATAAGTGCTAATGCGATGATTGGTAGAAGCAGAGTTAGCCTACGAAACCAGTAGCAGTCAGTAAGATAGTGAATAAAACGTGTTGTCGCACTGTAATGGATTTTTTAGGATTCTGATTGGCCGACTTCAACTGTCATATTTATTTGTACGTGCACTGCAGTAACGCTGTCACACCCAACGTAGGATGTTTACTGTCAAGCTTATTATAACCGACCAGAATCTCAAAAATGTTTATACAGTATGACAAATTCTTTACGATGTATCAGTGGTTATCAGTGGTTAACTCGAAGTAAATTAGATTAATTTTATAAACCTTATAACAGACTTCATCGTATACTCCGAAACGAGGCTACTTGTTCGTGTTTCATATTTGGCTTCTATGAATAGAGAGTTTTGAGTGGCTCGATAATCTGGATAGCCATATTGGTCAGTGCTTATGTGGAGGCCAGACAAAGATCGGAACGTCCTCTTCTAACCTGGTTTACCAGTAGTGTACAGGGCTTTTTAACCACTTGCACAATAAAGGTCCCTGTGTAAAGTTCGATGTAAGAGTAGACGTAAACGTCATTGCATTGGTTCATCCTTCTTTTTGATCTATCTCTATTGCTTTGATTTCCCGTTCCCGTTGCCTCTTCACGTCCTGTCCTATCGTTTGATATTCCGTTCCCGTCGTCGGCCGCTTCACTTCCTGTCCTATCGTTTGATTTCCCGTTCCCGTCGTCGGCCGCTTCACTTCCTGTCCTATCGTTAGGTATCACTGCTTTGATATTTCGTCACGATATCGGCGAAATACTCTGGAAGGGACGTTAAGTCCTAATTTAACAAACAAACAAATTATTCATAAGTTAAGTATTGTTTCCTTTCCCTTCAGGGTGTGGGTACTAAATCATTGCACCTACTTAAAATATTTATTTTCTTATTTCCGTTTTGTTTGACCAAGACTAACTGCTAAAGACCGATTACAATGAATTCCTCTCATAATTCTGTAAGATGCTATTTGCTTTAAATTTGTCAGTTTTGTTAAGGTTGTTCACAGCAGCCTTGTGTTTTTCCCTTCTTTACTTCGCGTTTATGCCGATAAAGGCGATATAGTGATGGACGGAACTGCTCCCACCAGAATAGTGCATCCTGGGCCTTTGTGTGAGACCTATTGTGTATGTGACTGTTGACCCAGCTCGTGCTCGTCTGCATGCACAATTACTAAATCTATTAATACTAATAGAATGTAATCAAGTGAAAACAGTTCATGTCAGATTTATATCGTACTATTAGTTATGGATATGGTCGTTTGTCTGACCGATATAACTCATTCGGCACATTAAGTGTAATTTACAGGCATGTACGAAGGAAATATGAAACGGTAAAATAAAACAAATATCATTTGATTATTATTGAAGCATGCGCTGTAAGAAATCTAGTATTTAAGGAGAAATATATCGATCAAGTTTTAAACAAACATGATATCGTCTTTCTTGTTTTAATGCCCCTCTCTCTAAATCACATAACTCCAGACACCACGAAGTCCCGTAAATATTTTAATATTTCAAAGAATGGAATATAATTCAATAATGTATAGCCGTTAGATATGATTAAAATAGGTAATGATGAAGTTCCACTGTATCATATCACCTTTATAATCTTAGTCAAGGACACATATATATATATCTGAAACTAATATGTATAAATTAGAACTATAGAACGCTATAACGAAACTAAATTATAGTCATAAAATCAAACTTAAGTGTGTGTATTTTGATGTATACTAGTAAAGGTTTAGATTGCTGTTCCACGTTAAATTGACAGCGTCACCGTAGGGGGCTTTACTTAAGTTGTGGAAGTCGAGATAATATTGTCGATTGTTAAAATCACACAATTTTCACGAATGATCTTTAGCATTTAAATTGGATCGGCTGGTGCAGATAGTTTCATTGAGGCTTTGTAACATGTAATCTTGTTTGTATTTTGCGGTAACCAATTGAATGTAAAATGTGGTGCATCTAACACCAGTTTGAACATATATTCTAATTGCTGTTAGATAATGTTCTTTGTCTCTTTAGCTGTCAAGTAGGTTTTAACAGAGTTATACATATGTTTGTTTGCAATTATATCACATATTTCTATTTTCTATGTGCGGATTTCTGTGCATACGCAAGAAATCTGAATGTTTGTATATAAAAGTTAGATGGCCATAATTATATAGATTGACCTCACTAGTGGGTTTAAAAACGGTTTAAGTTACCCATGAAACACTGTTTGTTAGTGTAAATCACCGATATCGTGACAAAACACCAGGGCTGGAAAACCATACAGGAAGAAAAGCGACGATAGGAACGGAAAATCAAAGCAAAATGGATAGTTCAGAAAGAAAGATGAACCTATTCAACGGCGTTTCCGCCTACTCTTGTATTGAACTTTAAGTGGCGGATCTTTAACGTGCCAGAGGGTAATAACAATTCACTGAACACTGAACCACGAGCTTGGCGTTCACTCAGATGGGCGTACCTATCTATCTCTGGCCTCTACCTTTAACCTGTCTTACTATGGCGGTCATAACAGGAACATAAACTCCAGCCAGCATAGCTTTCCATGTCATAGGGACACTCAAACCTCCCCACTACGATAAGGTGCCAGGCACAGGGAAGTAGCTTTATTGCAAAGTTCAATGAACAACAATAGACCAGCACACAATAGATGGCGGGTATTTACATTTATTTGACGCGCCTGCTATATAGGTTTCTGGTTCCATTTTAACATGTTGATAGTCTCTAAAAATGTTTAAATTTGCCATTGAAACATAAAGCAATTTGGTCCCCAATGTATCCAAATACTCAGACAGGCTTGTGAAGTGAGAATTTATTCTATAGAAAGTAATCCATCATTTGTCAACGCTATAAAGCTTTTCATAAATAATTGTACGATAATGTTGTATGATAAGTTTGAATACGTCACGGCGTATTGCTTCTGATGGCCGTCTTCCGATAGTCGTCTTGCGCGTTACCCTTTTATCTTCTGTGACAGATTAACAGAAACTGTTACCAAAACACCTCGTCTCTTATCGGAGCACCTCTGTCCTTATCGCTGACAAATATCGCCAGCAGAACAAAACATCCTCGCCCCTACTACAACATATGGATAACTGGTAGTCATTTGGTACAATGCATATCCATATTTCTCCTGGTTTGTATATATGAGAAATGCATTCAATCAGTGTGCAGCCACCGATCAAGAAGTCTGACTCCAGTATAACATGTTAGCTTACGTAACAGCTTTTACTTGCCTGAAACATATAAATGTTCCTGCACTATCGTTGCTTAGTGCTTTGTAGCGACATCAACAACAGATTTGCATCCAAGTTCACTTATATGTCTCCCTCATTACAAATTGTAAACCTTGTTTAGCACAAAAAGTCCATTTGTTTTCAAAATACATAACAGCTCATATTTCACGCCGCTTCAACATAAAATTCATCGCTTTTAGGACGAGATTACAGGAAAACGTGGTCTGCATAGAAATATGGGTGAAAATATGTACTTATTAATACTGTATTGATTTCTAACATGTATTCTAATAGAAAAAAAGAGTATTTCATTTAGATATCGGAAAATAGATTTTGCGTATGTTTTTCAATTAGAATAAGTTAGTGTCAATTATCTAACCAGGAATTTTCAAGATTGAGTGCAATAACCTTCCCATGGAAAACCAATATATACCTATTTTATTGTTTATCATTTCTGTTGATTTTTTTCTTCTTCTTTCATTGTGTCAACCTTCAGTTGTCCTTAATTTAATATACTACATATATACGATTTAATATTTCGTTTTGGAAGTCGATATTCAAGTGTAACCTCCTAATTTTATCTTTTGGTTTTTTTCTGATATTTGATATATGACATCGTCGATATTGTATTCTATAGTTATAGTTTGTATCCAACTGAACAAAAAATAAACTCGTCAAAGTCTTTTTTCCCATATTGTGTTACATCTTGTGGTAGACCAAGAATTTACGCCTGTGTGATAAATTGTTTCAAACAACGAGATGACAGCACGTGAAAGGCTACGTCGTAATGGATTTGTAATCTTGTGAATTCTTAACACTTTGATAGAATAATGTGTCAATTGCATTTAGTCACCATTAAAAATTTATTTGTTTCTTCGTGAGCCTTTCCTATCTCTTTAAGATGCCGCCCATGTAAGCACATAAAAAGTTTAGATGGGAATATTGAATCATTTACGGTTAAATTGACCAACAGTCCTGTGATTGCCGATTATGGCACTATATAATCGTCTCAGGAGCAATACCTTCATCCAGAAAAGTCTATAGAAACAATCAAAGGAGCGTAAAATGCCAATCAACCCACGAAACGTGCCAATCCTGACAGCAGTGAATCTAATGTTGACGCCATGACAGTTTATTCAAGCACCTGCCCGATGGTGCGATGAAATCTGTCATGCAATGTCACGGTAGGCAAGAAGCTTTAATCTTCAATTCCCAACTCTACAAAAGCCTTTTATTTCCTGCGAATTGCAGACAATTTACAAGCAAATAATGGAGCCTATGACGAAGTTTTGGCCGTCTTAACACCAAAATCCAATTAAACAATACGAGAAGAGACATATTTAATCATTAATGGATACTATTAAAGCCTTCCTATATACGTGGTCCAGGCGTTTTCATCACACTAGCAAATAGATTCCATACAATCTATCTGAGTTTGGCATCTTGTTTTTCACGAGACGCTGGACAAACAAACGGCTCCCCACACCACAAAAGTCACTAGCTACACTGTTCGCTAATTGACAAGAATGTTATGTCCAATTTTTTGTTCCGCTTGAACATTGCTTTTGCATTAGGTTTACGGCACAGGGGGAGGTTTTCTTTTCTTTTTTCACATTAATCATTCCATTTTGGTGTTTAAGAATACATTTATAAATTGCACGAAATTTTAATGTGCATTGTCTTAAATATCAATTATGTTGACATTTAGAAATAAGAACATTAAAAAGGATGTTTAATGATGCACAAATATATTATATAAGATCACTGAGAACATTAACATTTGTACACTACATAGTCTGCTGATGATATGAAAAGTATGCTCCTTGAACAGATATTTACTTTAAATTTGACCATATATTATATAGTATTGTTTGCTTGTTTCATTATTGATACTGAAAGAGGCCATACATTGAAAGGATATTTACAAGAGGTTAAAAACAACTGTATGTATGAGAGGAGCTTGGTCAAAAATCCAGGTCTAGCTACGAATTAACTGTCCTCAGCGAACATTAAAAAAACAGGAATGAATTGAGAATAGACAAAACCTAAATAAAAAGAGGCTAGGGGACCAAAAGGTGGGGGAGTAGAACCTGATGATTAAGAAAAAAGCTCCACCCAAGCAATACTGCAAAATAAATCAATTATTGGCTCCAATCCTTGGGTATACTATAATTTGTTAAACCACCATCCTTCGTCTATTTAAATGTTTCATTTGCTTTCATTTGTTTAGTTTATTCCCTTTTATGTTCAACAATGTATTTTTCAGACACGATGACTCAGTGGCAGAGCGTTCGCTTAATGTTTCGGTAGGCGGAGATTTGATTCCCAGTCGCGTCAAATCTAAGACATACAATTTAGATTTTTAACAAACATTTAAAAAATAAACATTAAATGGAAAAGCTGTAGACAATGTTTTAATACTCCTTTGCGTGATTGATTATTTATTGAGATTGGTTGACAATAATCCATACAGGTCGCTTATCTATGCGTGAATCTTTATCAGAATACAGCGTAATCTAAACTTTAAGCAAGAGAATTAGAAAAGTAAGTTGTTCAAAATAATGGGGATTTAATATACAAAGCAGGTATAAACTATTTTAGACGATAAAATGCTATTAAAAGCTTCCAGACGATTGAATCCGTGAAGTGTTAAATTCAGTTTTATTGGTATTTATATTAGACAAATCTAAAGAAGAAATCACGGCAATAAAACAATTCTGTGCGATTTACTTTTACTCTCGAGATCCGGAATTTGTGAGAAAGCGGAAGTACGGTTCTGTATGTATGCGTGATGACTGGCACGCGACCTTAAAGCAAGCATTACCTGTCATAAAAATCAGATATTTATTGAGAGATGATTGTAAATTGTCTCGGTTGTTAATGCACTAAAATATGTTATCACGCCATGTCGATATCTTCAAGTATGTTTACCAAGCGTCAAGGATTACTCAACGTGTAAGTTTTTGTATGCTTTTTAAATCAAGCTCAAATATGTCCTTTGTCAATATGAAAATCATTGTATTTATGTCGCCATCGATAATACCAGAACAACAAGTTTAAGGTCTATTGAGGGTATCGAAAACGAAAGTGAAACCAGACACAACCATTCTCTCTAGTTTTTTATACTGCGAAAAGATGGTCTGAAAATTTCTGCAAATTTTAAAAAGGAATAAAAGTATCTTTGAAGAAAAAAACTATCGAGAAAAGCTGATGTCGTCTGCACCTTGAGGACATATATATATTGGCGTGTGCATTCACAGGTCGTTCAAATATTTACTTAACTGTTTTACTCTTATTAGCAATTTCACTCTAGTTTACAAGGCCACATTTGGATTTTAACATGCTTCCAACACCTATTTTGATTTGCGTCAAACATGTTTACCGATTGTATTTAATGATTTCTGCAGGAAATTTGATTAAGTTGTTTGTTAAAAAATAAACCGCCACAAAGGAACAGTTAAACTCAAAATATAATTGGCGAGATTAATCTTTGACATTAAACATCTGCAATCCCAGTGTAGCTTCTGCATATCACAATAAACAACTGATATTATTACATCTCATTGATACAACAGAAGTACCGGTTGGCTAGAACACGTCATGTTCTAGGGTGATAAAACATTTAGTTTCCCTATGATATTTCTCTGATTTTGAATACAAGATTTGGAAGGATATAATTGTGTGAAATGTAATGCTATTCGGTATTATACACAACTTATTGCCCTAATTTGAGAGAGGGTGATACATACATATGTTTTAAGTTTATATGTACGTTTACTTAATGTTTATTTTATCGCGTTGTGATCATTTTTGACTTTCTCTTTATCGTGTTGTCGTGAATTTGAATGCCGTCAAACTAACGTGAAAATGAAAAGTCGAAAAAAGGATATTTCGCAACAAATAATTTGCCTTTTCATTTGGACGAAACTATCAAATAACGGAGTCATGACAGTACACAGTGTGTATTTTTTTGTTCCGTAAACGTTTAAAAATTATGTTTGTTTTCTAATTCCAAAGCATGTTTCAATAAATCTCCACTTGTAGTTCTGAAGGAATATTTTTGGTTCGGTCTGAAGATCATTACACAAACTGTGTGCAATAGCATCAAAGGCAGTGTAATATTGCACTGGACGGTATGATACAAAAACATAAGTATGCCATTCAACAACAATACAAAACTATTATTAGATTACATTACAACCAAATTTATTTGAGTTCATACACACGTATATGGCTGACAGCAACAAAAAAGTAATCCCAAAAAAGGAAATATAGAGATTTTATATAGATTAAAATCCATGAACAATATGACTCTGAAGGAGCCATGCCGAGTTATATGTTTACAATACTCACGCTAACTCTACTCACACTGTGTTATGTGTACGTACCCTATCCCCTCGCTCCCACTCGCTCCTCCGACTAATCATTTTACACACGTCCTCTGCGTTATAACAAAATTATACTTGTTGGATATTGACTTTAAATTGGATTACAAATAGCATTGAAAATCAGTAAGATATGACATTCTGTTCATTCATATTCAATAAAAGGATGAAAGTGTAAATTGCCCTGCTTTTACTGTGCATGTGACGCAACAATGACATGACGAGTGATAATTGCAATCTCAATCTCTCTCTCTCTCTCTCTCTCTCTCTCTCTCTCTCTCTCCTGTCTTTCATTCTGATGGTTCCACTTGTCGTGTTTCTTTTCACATTTGAAAACAATAAATTACGTAACGTTATACTCTGGCATAATTCTTCTTTGTGGTAGCTTACGTCATCTAGTACATGGAAGCGTAGATTGCTATATAATTATGACTAAAATATCACTTTACAGTTTCTAGTGGGTTTCTTCCACCCAGACATTTTTGTTCTTACGTAAACATGATTTCCCGAAGAACACACACCACGTATTCACCGAATTCAAGCATTGCATAACATGCTTTGTCGTTACATGATCACAAACCTGATTGGTTTTGATATCGATTCATCAATGGCATAATTAATTAACATTTTATATTGTAAACTATACATGATTGTATGGGTCTTTTCCTAAACTATTGTCATGTCTATTGTATCTCTTTTATGTTAGTTGAGACACCGAGGTAAACTTGCAAAAACTCGTTTTTAACTTTTCAGACGGACGGACGCACCGACCGACCGACCGACCGACCGACGGACCGACAGAGAGACAGACAGACGTGATTGTTTTATCCATCACCCACCCGCCCCAATTTTTTCTAGGGGGGATAAAAGGGAAAAATTAAAAACCTCTATTAAAAGAAGAAAGGTAAACCAGGTATCTGCGAAGGAGTGAGCGCTTTCTGTCATACATGTGTCACCTGCCGTGATGTTTCCGTTTCAATTAATTCTCAGATCTAATATCGTAATATGTCTTGAATTGGATCTCAAATAATGCCTAGTTCTAAAGTTGTCAATACTCGAAATACGTTGATTGGGATTTCACACTGCTTTGTCGTAAAACATTGATTGGTGGTATACGACTAATTTCAATTTGGAAAAGGTTGCCACATGCTTGATATAACTTTTTACCACCGGTCAAACAACAGACTTAAGTTTTTTGTTTTACGCTTCCTAAATATCTAAAATTGTTATTCCTTTCAGGCGATTGTAATAAAAACATTTAAGCATTAAAGAAAGAGTTAAACGTTTGAAAAGCACGGGCATCTTTTAATATGACAACAGAACAAGACTGAAAACAAAAGTATTTTGTCAAGAGGGGTGAAAAATACAAAAGTGTACCAAAATCAGCCAGAAATCGCGAATAGCATTGACTCTTTATGTCTGATGTATAGTCTCGTAATCTGTAAACAAACCGAAGGGTTGGTATGATCGGAGCAGACAAATAAGTTTATCATTCAACTCTGTTTATTGGCGTATTATAAAATATTGATAACAATACCCGTGTTGACCGCAACTCACACTTTACATGTTCCAAGGCACATTACAGAGTTAGTTTAAATCAGTTCTTTTTGTTCCCAAATTTATATCTGTTGTCCCTTCGGATATTATGATTTTTGGCAAGTTATATTACGTTTCAACGCGTACAGCGATCATATTATATGGCGTTTTATTGTTTTATTGCAAAATCGATGCTATGGTAAAATAGACACCAGTTATTACACTAAGGTGTATTGTAAAGTGACTAGAAATCAGAAAGCAAGTCAGAGTTAGTTTATTCCTATATGCATTTGCATATGATTATTGCCGTTACCATAACGATTCTAATGTGAAGTAAGTCATCTTATTGTTTAGAATCTATACAATATTTCATTATAATTTAAGATATATCTGACGAGCAATCAATAGCGAAGGAACCATATAATCAGTGCAAATAAAGTAACAAAGATCGTCCTTGGGATAACGGAGTCAATATTCATAAATCCATGGTAAATCACGCCTGTAGCTTTATTGTATCGTGGTTTACCTCACAGAGAAATCCTAGTAGTCATAAATAATTCACGAGGCAATCTGATTGGCTCTGTTATGTTTTCATGACGAAATTTGAGCTAATCAGATAGCAGGTATCGGTTACAGAGCTTATAAACAACAAACAGAGATCGCTGTTCCCTTTTAACTCTACAAAACTGAAGACTTTAGCGGATTTAGAGGGGCGTCCTACCTGCCCCATCTAAACTTTTCAAACTTTGTGTGAATGCAATTAAAACCACTAGATTTCCCCCCTCAAAATCCACGAAAAACCTTTCGAGTTTTCGCCACGTGAACCCCCACCAGGGCTCCAGGCGGACCAAAGACCCTCTTGTCTTTCAAATCACCCAATACGCCCCCTTGAGCCAAAGGCCTCGATCCGAGCTTGGAAGTGTTCTTAATTAGCCGGCGAATATATTTGTAATTGATTTGATATATGCACAGGGAGATGGGGAGCAGTTCGCATTTT